>VDFB02227520.1:0-22493 GCA_007258455.2 Sequoia sempervirens
AAGAGAACATGGTGCTATGGCTTTTAGCAGCCTAATTTAAAGACAAGGCACTCCAATGGTTCAAAGGCTTAATAGTGAATTATGTTGCATCATGGGATGACTTGGGAGAGAAGTTAAGTAAGCAATTTTCTGACAAATTTGATCATCTATCTCTAGTTGAGCAAATGATGACTATCAAGAGAGCCCCACAAGAACAAATGACAGATTTTAACTTCTGATTCCAAAGAACTTGGAACAAAATCCCATCCATGGTAAGGCCTACACTATATCATGCTTTTTTGTATTACCTTAGAGCTATTAATAGTGATATTGCACTTGCGATTCAGTCTATGGGAGGAGTAACTCTGCCAACAACGTATGAGATAGCTATTAGAGTCAAAAATCATTTAATACAGGTTGGTAGGATTGCACCCAGGCCTCCTATGACCTTCTTCCCATATATTCAGCCATTAATACCCATTCAAGAACCTCCTATAGCTCCATTAACTATTGTTCTAGCCTTAAAATTTCAAACTACTACTGAAAACAGTGTTGTTCTAGCAAATTTAGACTTGCAAGAGTTTAGATGTACCCAACAACAGATGACCAAATTGCTGCAAACAGTAAGCAATGACTTAGTGAGCCTAAAGAATCAACAAAACTAGAGTTACAGACCTTATCAAGCACATTTTCAGCCAAATAGACCACCTTATTAGGCTGGCTACCAAGGGTACAAATGAAATTTCAATCCTAGGCCTAATCAGCTATTCTAATAATGTTGCTGAGTACGAAGCATTGATACATGGTTTAGAATGGGACAAAAAAAGGAAAATTAGGTGCTTATAGGTGTTTGGTGATTCTCAATTAATAGAAAATCAAGTTAGAAATCTGAATTTAACGAAAAATGATTTGTTGAAATTGTATAAACACCGGGTTTGGGACTTAATTGAAGAATTTGATGCATTTAATCTGCAATCAGTACCAAGAAATTAGAATAAGCAAGTTGATAAAATTTCTACCATAGGATCACAGTTTGACATTCCAACTGAAATCCACAATGTGGAAATGTAGCAATATGTGAAAGTGGTTTTAAACCATCAGTGCTTGATAATAATGTGATTTGGTAGATTTTTGATAGTGATGAATAGATAATTCACTTTCTGATGGAAGAAGTAGAGTTTTCTGCTGGGAATTAGTGAAAATTTGATCAGCAATATGGTGATCAGATCATGCAACTAAAGTCTAGCAAGCTGCCAAAGGGTTTGGTGACCCTTGAATCCATCTTCAACACTAATGATCAGGTTAGAAGAGATAAATCCAACATCACAGTGAAGCAGGAGCATTATGAACCAATTGAAATATCTAAAGATAAGCTCCTGAAGGTTGGAAAAATATGTACCAAGGAAGAACAACAAGCGTTTGTCTTGCTTTGCCAAGAATTCACTAACATATTCACTTGGAAGTATGGAGATCTGAAGGGTTTTAACCCTGAGTTGGTTCAACATACAATTGAGTTAGAGCCCAACACAAAACTAGTGCGACAGAAGCAAAGGCCATTGAATCCTAAGCTAGAACACTTGATGAAGATAGATTTGAACAAGCTAATTGAAGGTAGTATCATCTTTCCAATCAAGAACACTTCTTGGGTTTCAAATCTGGTGCTCGTTAGGAAGAAGAGCAGAGAGATAAGGTTTTGTGTGGATTTCTATGATTTAAAAAGAGGTTCACTCAAAGATCACTATCTACTGCCTTCAATGGAGAAAATATTGGAGGTTGTTTTAGGATCAAAGAGGTTATCATTGCTGGATAGATATTCAGGGTATAACCAGATTTTGGTTAAGGAGGAAGATTAGTATAAAACTGCATTTACCACCAAGTGGGGTACTATGGCTTATGGAAAAATTCCATTTGGATTGTCAAATGCGGGAGCAACCTTTCAGAGAGCAATGGATATGGCTCTCCAAGGTTTGATAAACAATATTTTTCTTGTTTATTTAGATGATATCATTGTTTTCTCACGAAATGCTAATGAACACTTTGATCATCTTAGACATATTTTTGAAAGATGTAGAGAGTATGGGATTTCCTCAAATCCAAAAAAGAGCATCTTTTTTGTTCACAAAGGTAAACTTCTGGGTTATATTGTTTCTAAAGATATCATTTGTATTGATCCAAAACGTATTGCAGCCATTCTGGCATTACCGCTTCCTGCTCACAAGAAAGGTTTACAGAGTTTTCTAGGTAGAATAAACTTCGTTAGGAGATTTATTCCCAATGTTGCAACTTTATTGTAGCCACTGACAACCATGCTGAAGAAAAACATTCAATTTAGTTGGATGAGAGAAGGAAAGAACAATTTTGAGCAGATTAAAGAGGCACTTGCAGCAGCCCCTACTCTTATCAACCCAAATTTTGATAAGGATTTTATATTGTACGCATTTGGGGGAGTGGATACCATCTCCGCAATGCTCTGTCAGCAAAATAATGAAGGTATGGAGCATCCTATAGCTTTCTTTAGCCAAGTCTTACATGATTATGAAACAAGGTATTCATTTGTTGAAAAGCAAGTGCTTGCTATAGTGAGAAGTCTCAAAAAATGTAGATATTATATAGGAGAAGAACAACCAAAGGAGAAGGATACTTCTCAAACAGTGCATTTTGAGACAAATATTGAGAAGCATGAAGATGCACATGTTGAAGAAAAATTGGATGGATTGGATGAGGAGAGTTCATAAAGTTCTGAGATAGATGCTCATGATGAGCGTATTGAGGAACAAAAAGAACCTTCTTTAAGAAGATCCAAAAGACAATGAAATCTTGTTGATAGGTATAGCCCACCTAATTTATGTTGTATTTTTTTTTTGATGAGTAGTAATGATGAACCTAGATCTTATAGGGAAGCTTTTTCTTTGGATAAGAAAAAGCTTTGGTTTCCTTGGATACTTGTGACACATGGGATCTTGAGAGTTTTCCCAAAGGAAGAAAGGCCATTGGTTGTAAATGGATCTTTAAAAAGAAAATTGGAGCAAATGGTAGTCTTGAAAGGTACAAGGCTAGCCAAGGGCTACTCCCAAGGAGAGGGAGTTGACTTTAATGAAATCTTCTCTCCTGATGCTAAATTAACTTCTATTAGATTCATTTTTATCTATTGTTGCTGCTTATTATTTTGAGATAGAGCAAATGGATGTGAAAACTGCTTTCTTACATGGGGATCTTGATGAGGATATTTATATGAGGAAACCTGATGGTTTTGTTGTAAAAGGAAAAGAATTATTGGTTTGTAGGTTAAAGAGATCTTTATATGGATTGAAATAGTCACCTAGAATGTGGTACCAAAAGTTTGATGCTTTTGCATTGAAAATTGGTTATGTTAAGAGTGAGGAAGATCGTTGTGTTTACATAAAATTTATTGATGATCAACTTTTAATTATTATCTTGTATGTTGATGACATGTTTTTTATTGGTAACAGCAAGGTAATGATCAAAGAATTGAAAGCAAAACTCTTTAGCACATTTGAGATGAAAGATCCAGGGGCTGCAAAATATATCCTTGGTATGGAGATCAGTAGAGGTGGAGGTAACAAAAAGCTTTGCTTGAGTCAAAGCAACTATGTTGATACTATTTTGAAATGGTTTAACATGCATGATAGTAAACCAATTAATATTCCTTTACCATTTGGCACAAAGTTAAGTTTAGATATGGCTCCTAAATCTGATTTTGATAATGGGAAATGTCTGAAATTCCATATGCTAGTGCAATTGGTAGTTTGATGTATGCAATGGTTTGTACAAGACTAGATATAGCCCAAGAAGTGGGAGTTCTAAGTAGGTTTATGTCTAACCCTGGTAAAGAAAATTGGACTTATGTTAAGAGGGTGCTTAGATATTTACAAGGTACTTTTGATTACTATTTGGTTTATCATGGTGCTAATGATATTGATATTATGCACAAATCATTGGATATATAGGGTTTTGTTGATTCAGATTGGGCAAGAAATTTGGACAGTCAAAGGTTGACAAGTGGCTATGTGTTTACTTTTTTTGGAGTTGTGGTTAGTTGGATGAGTAAGAGGCAGCCCACAGTTTCTTTTTCTACCATAGAAGCAAAGTACATGGCTGCTACACAT
Organism: Sequoia sempervirens; assembly: GCA_007258455.2. Taxonomy (NCBI): domain Eukaryota; kingdom Viridiplantae; phylum Streptophyta; class Pinopsida; order Cupressales; family Cupressaceae; genus Sequoia; species Sequoia sempervirens. Next base: position 4,107 of record VDFB02227520.1, read on the forward strand.
GCCTCTAAAGAGGAAATTTGGTTACAAAGACTTGGGAAAGGTATTGGTTTTAATTGCAAGAAAATTAGACTTGAATGTGATAGTCAAAGTGCTATTTTTTTAGCCAAAAATCCTATGTATCATGCTTGTACTAGTTAAGCATGTTGATGTTCAATATCACTTTGTGCAAGACATGGTTGATAGTGGGAAGGTATTGATTGAAAAAGTTGACACTTTGATCAATGCTACAAATTATCTTATGAAACTAGTTCCTACAGATAAGTTCTCTTAGTGTAGGAAGGCCATTGGCCTTGAGTTCTGTACTTGATTTATAATAATGATTCCTTGTTTATAATAATTGCAACATCACACAATCCCTACAAAAAGTGTGTTGAATATTTTATGATTGGGTAGGGTTGATTAAGATACTAAGTTGGAATAATAGGTGTGTCTTAAAGCATTATAAAAGTGTAAATTTTTGGAGTCCTATTAGGAATCAAGAATGATAAATGGGAAAATCTAAGGCACTTTTAAAAAAAATAGACTAAAAAGTTAGACTTCAATTAGGGTTAGTGTTCACTTAGGGTTAGGGTTAAGGTTCGATTAATGTTCAATTTGGGTTAGAGTTAAGGATGGGGTTGGGGTTTAATTAGGGTTATGAATTCAATAAGAGTTCAAATAGGGTCAAGGTTAGGGTTAAGGTTTAATTAGGATAAGAATTAGTGTTAGGGTTAGAACTATAGTTCAACTAGAGTTCAAAGTTAGGGTTATGGTATAATTAATAGGTTTGAGCATTCTCGGCCATCCTCTCATTTGAATCAACATTGGTTTTCTAGGATTTGGACATTTTAAAATTCTAGTATCATTCTCACTACCTTGATCTTGTTGAAACAAAGGTTCACTTTACTAGATGATCTCACACAAAGTAAGGATCCCCAAATGAAGGTCAATTGGTCATCATTTTAAGCTTAGGCATTGTAGTGCAAAAGCAATCAACTACCGCATTGAGGCACTCTATGAAAACATAAACAAGTTGTTGATAAAATTTTATGAATGCACACTAAGGAAATATTCAGACATGCACATGTTCTTCATGTGCCAGAACCTTCACCTTTTTGAGGATTAACAACTTTTCTAAATCATTGATTCTTTAGGATTTGAACATTTTAGAAGTCTGTCATCATTCTCACTACCTTGGTCATATAAAAAAAAAAGGTTAAATTTAGGTCAACATTGGGTCAAAAATTTCACTCACTCCATCAAATTTCATCCTTCACTTCATCTAACTTAGCAAAATTTTAAATACACCAACACTTTGGTACTTAAACATCAAACCAACTACTAACTTAGCTACTTTGTATGTGAAATGTATCCTTTTGCATGCACTTAGTTAAGATAGTTATCATTTTTGAACTAGCTCATCTTGAAGGTCACAAGTCTACCCTAAATATTTATAGGTTCATTAACATCCTTTATCTCAACATTAAAAGGGTATGTGCAGGATCATGATGGGTCAAAAAGTGGTGATATGATGGGTATGTGTAAGGTATGTGGCTAGCAATTTTTTACCCAAAGTGATGAAGCGAAAAGGGTTTTTAAAGGAGATTCTTAGCTTTCCACCGATATAAATTATGCTTTACTTTGAATTTAATAAGTAATTATTATTCATTTTCTATTCAAATTATGACTAAAGTCCTAATTGATAGGCTGATTGAAAACATCTATAGCTTTCAAATGGTATCACATTTTTTGAATCTAAAACATGTGTCACATTCTATGCTTAGCATACTATAGGATTAAAAAAATAAAAAATGAATTTCATGAAGTTTTGACTAAGTTAAGGTGGTTAGACATAGAAGTTTTTTATATTTTTTTAAAAGTTGTAATAAAAATTCATAATTAATTATTTACTTGGAAAAAAAATTACAAAAAAATAGCCATCACATTGGGACATGAGTCCTCTACTTTATATCTAAAATATTGCCAAAATATTATCATTTATTGTGGTTAGGGTGAGAATTGAAAAGACACCTGCTTGCTTATTTTTTCCACGAAATTTAAGTGCTATTGCATTGAAATTTCAAATTTTCACCAAATAGTTTGTTTTTAAAAAAAAACCTAGTAGTTTAGAAACCACATTTAATTTTCTATAGATTCTATTCTTACATATTTTAGAAATAATATAGATAATTTATTCAAATTTTTATGTCAAGTTGCCTAACTTTGATTTTTCTGAATTTTATCGCCACTTAAGGGCCTCTTTTTCCATGATGATCCTGCACATACCCAAAACATCAAACTCAAGTCAAAAGTGTTGTTCCAAAATGCTTGCAAAGATCACTTCCCGCATCACCCATATTTTCATCCCAAATTATCATCATTACTCCCAAAATACTTAGAGCGTCCCTTTTACCTAGATTTGAGTCAACTAGAGAGTTCAAACATTACAAAACTTAACACAACTCTCCCATAGGTGACACAAAATTTATGGTAAAGACAAGATCACAACACAAGAGAATCATGGAGAAAACCAAAGTTGCATTTACCTCAAGTGATCCAAATCCTTTAGAATTCGATCCTAGAAGTCATGTTACCCCCTCACAACAACCATCATCTCCTTCAGGACCATATGAGATAGAAGACGTCATGAATAACCCATTTGAGCTTACTAGGGAGGAACTTTTGGAACACCAAGCCTTTGAAAATTTAGTTCCTATCTCCCTGACATTTGTAGCACGAAATTTAACACAATGTTTCACAACTCCTTCACTAGGGCTAAATCAAACTTACATACCTAGTCTTGCAACCAACCTTGCTAAAGATTTTGGTCACACCTCACCATTTAAAAATAGTAAAATTGTGGGTACCCTTGACACTAATCCTCCACCTCCCACCACCACTTGGACACCTACTTTTGGTGCTCCTCCTATTCTCAAAGCTCCAAAACAACTACACACACCACTTGAACTTCATTATTCCACCACCACTTCGACATTTTGGGGACACCCTTCTTCATCCACACCTATGAGTACCACTAGTATGCCCACTATCACACAAAGCGGTATAGACCCACTATCTCAAAACAACACACAAGGGCATGTCAATACTATATTGCATTTACAAATGTCACTGAGCTACATAGTGTGTTTGTTATTGCTTCCTAATCTTTAGGTGCAAGATTTTGTTATTGGCTACAATGTCTCAATATTTCTAGTATTACAACCTCACTAATTCGCTAAAGTTATTGTTTATGTTTCTACAGAGGCCTAGGGTTTGTACCTTAATCATGCTCTTACCATTGCTTATGTTGGTATTAAAAAACAACCTTAAATCTTGGATCAGAAAATTAGTTGTCTTGACAAAGTTGTGGTATGATCTTGGATTGTATCCTAGAGTGTGTGGGAAGCTTGTGTTTGATCATTAAGGTATGTAAACCTGATCAAGGAAATGTATCCTATATAGCATGGATCTTGCTTTATGCACTTTCCATAATGGTTATTGGCATATCACATTATTAAAAGTTTGTGGTAACCCAAGGTGCATTCAAGTATGTAACAAGCTCGGTTTGTAGTTTAAGTTCTTACTGCTTTTAAGTAACATTCATAAGGTTTGAAAATATTGATCCTCTCTCTAAGAATAGCCCATTTAAAATGGGTTCTTGAATACTACATAATTGATATATATACAACCACTCTACATATCGACTAGAGTTATGGAAATATTTTATTGCAACAAAAGTGTCGCTCTTGGATCATGCTATCATTATATCATAACCTATTAAACTTGAGTCAACTTTGAATGCACCCAATGATGATTGACACCTAATTGTGCTGACAGTGATTTGTACATGAATTGTGCTCATATGAGTGCCTCCATTTCTATCACAACATAGCCACATTAAACTTGGGTCACACATGAATGCATCATGTATTTGTTATAGCACAACTATGCCACATGACCAATAGAGTTATGGATCACATAATTATAGTCACAAAAATTTGTTCCTTGGTTGTGCTCTTATGGTGATTCCATTACCATTATAGCATAACCCTTTGGACTTATATTACTCAAATCCTTAGATTGCTTATTTTCTCTTTGGATGGATTGCTTCATGGATTTTTTCTGATTTATACAACTTTTGTTTTGATAGTAAATGACATCAGATTCTTTTTGAAAAAATGATTTATTAATTATGGTTTAATGATGATTTTGAGTTTTATTTAGAAGGGGTTAATATGTGGAATTTTTATGTGCAGGAAGAATAGATTGTGATGCAACGTTCGGGTATGGACAATTCAGGAAATATTGGATTGCTATCGGTGTCATAACTAGGTTGGAGAGTACCTTGAGCCAATGTGAAACACTTCCAGGCGTTTTTGGTTGAAAGCATAACCTAACTATCAGAATTTCCAAATACATAGGAAGTTCCTTTATTGTAAAGATAAAATCATAAATATGCTTGTCCAATTGGACATCCAACCTGAGATCTTTAATATTCGATAGAGAAATTTTGTACATAGTAAAGATAAAATCATAAATCTATTGGATCAATTTCATATCCAATTTGAGGTAGTGAAGCTTCGAAAGAGGAAGTTCCTACATTTTAAGATAAAATCATAAATTTTATCGGTTCAATTTGAGATCCAATTTGAGGTCATGAAGCTCTTATAGGGAAAGTTCCTATATTCTAAAGATAAAATCATAAATCTGCTTGGTGCAATTTGAGGTCCAATTGTAAGGATTTTTCTTTTTAATTATACTTTCTGACATTTGGCTTGATACAAATTATTACTTTAGAATCATGGTATTGCTTTTCTTCTAATTTTTTCAACCCTCATTTCAGGGAAGAGCTCCAAAGATGGTTCCTTCAGATGGAGACTACACTTTTCCGCTATAGGTTCTGTCTAGAAACACTAGAAGCTCGAGTACTATCATACTAAGGTACAACAGAGTTTGAGGTGAATTGCACTTAGTATTTTATGCTGAAATGGATATGTTATAGCTTGTAGTTAGTTGTTGTAGCATAATAGATAGGCTAAATAGTTGTTTATATACCATAGCTTGAAATTCTAAATTGCTATACCTTATTTTAGGAGCAAATCGTAGGGGGAGTCCATACATAAGACACCATTGTTTCAAATTGAAAATTCTTGGCTCTTTCACAATTGTTTGCTTCATTTATTTGATCTAAGACAACCTGCTATATAGAAGATGCTCTCAAAATCACAGTAAAATCCTTTATTTGAGGATGATTGTTCAGAATCTTTCCCATCATAACAATGAACAAAAGCATCAGTCATTAACCTGAACTTTGCAAGAGTTTCATCAAATTCTACTTTCCACTCTCTTTTCCATTCTAAATTTTATTCCCAATTTAATCCATGAAGAACTTCCTCGACCTATAGATATTTCTATTAGCCATAACATTACCAGGTGTCGAGGATAGCTTCGAGTTTTTAACCAAGCAACAATTGAAAAAATTTGGCCTACAAATTTTAATCTGGTAAGGCTAAATTTTATCAATTACTACTTGGGTAAAAACTCGAAGCTATCTCATTTACTGTCGAGACCATGGTGCTTGAAAGGATCTACCTGGCTGAAGTTCACTAATAATGGATGAAATGAGAATAAATGGAGATGAAAAGAAGAGTGAAAAAATAAGTGATAATATGAAAAAGATGGAGTTAATGCTGAAATCATTAATTATGATGAAAAATTACGAACAATCATCCTAAAGGCAAGCTAATTTTATTGTGATTTTTTGAAACATCTTCTATCGGCAGTGTCTTGAATCAAATAAATAAACAAATAATTAATGAAAAAACAATTAATTTGAAGAAATGGTATATGAAAAACTATTTAGCCTATATGTTATACTACAACAATCAACTACAGGTTATAACATATCCATATCAGCATAAAATAGCAAGTGCAAATCACTTCAAACTTTGTTGTGGTAATTTCTTTGTAAGGAAGTTTGCACTCCATAAACATTCTCTATGCACATCAGTATGTCGGTTATTATCTCGTTCTCCTTTGTGACCAAAAGAATAGTAAAGTTCATTGCATAACTCATGACCATTTTGTAGTGCTATGATCCAGTGCTCTTTTACTTCTTACTCATTGTGTTTTGTGATCAAAAGAATAGTGAAGTTCATTGCATAACTCATGACCATTTTGTAGTGCTCTGATCTAGTGCCCTTTTACTTCTTACTCACTGTGTTCTCAATCACCATGTGCAAATGACTTAGAAGAAAAATCTTTGTCACCATTTGATAGTAACTTTCATTGTTTTTGGACTGTTTGACAGTGTTCTTCCTTTCTCAGACCTATAGGATAGAGGAAAATTCATAGTTTGCAACTCTCTAACAACGGTAAATAGATACATTAAAGATATTTAAAATTTTAGAAGTGGATTTTTTTTAATTGCTATAGCCTATTTATCAGTTTTATAACTTAGAATTATTTAAGCTATTTGAGTAGGTAAAATTCATATTATAAATATTTAAAGTACAATAGAATTAGGTACTTAAAATGATTACAGAGAAGTTGAATGGAAATTAGTAAATTACTACTGATTTAGCTTTTCCTTTTGTGTTTTTATAGGGTTATTTTTTCCAGCATTTGTTAGGCCTATTTTGGATTCTATGGAAACAACAAAGGTAGTTCCACATCCAGGTCTAAATGAGGTGATGACCCATCCTTCTATGATAAAGTTTGCAGGATACACCCAAGAATAGATCTAAAAATATTATATTTTTAAACCTTCATATCTTTAAGATTGTTGCAGATTTGATTTGATTTTTATATAGCTAGACGAATCTAAAAAACTATTGCTTGAAAATGATGTAAATGAAAATGTTATTTGTTTAGAATAATCTAAGAGTAGTATTTTTCACTTACACAATTTTTTTTTGTCTACCTTAAGATAACCATTAAAATTATCATTTTGTTAATCATAATATTTCATTGTATATTTATATTTTGTTAGATTGTATTGGATAGTTAATGGTTAAGTTTAAAAAAAAAAATCAGCATAATATACTTTCCATGTACTTCTTTTCATCACTTGTAAATCTAAATTTTTGTTACTTTTTGTGATCATTAAAAATAGAGATGATTTTAGTCTCTGTGAAATATTTTCATGCATGTTTGAGATCTCTACAAGATGATTAAAAAGGCCCTAGGGTTTGGTAGGGTTTTGAGTATCCTTATTGTTTTGATCGTAATGTTGTCACTAAGTTCTCTCCTTGCCCAAATATAGTCACCTGAGAAAATGCCATGATGCTCTTGATTGTAAATTACTTTGTTCTCCTTACCTTCTCACTACAGGTCTGATTCTTCAACTCTACCAATTTCCTTTCCATCTCAGTGTCTTTTCATGCTCTTGCATCTATTCTCTTATGAATTTATTCTTATGACTCTAAAAGCTATCACTAGGTCTATTATGACTATTAGGTCTTTGAGGGTATATGATTTTCTACTATGAACTCTTAGATTTTCATAATTTTGATGAAAATTCTCCAAGGATATTTTCTCACTAACTTAACTCTTTGTATATTCTCCATTATGCATTGAAAATTCATGGTTTCTAGTTAACTATTTGTTAGTGTAACCATTTCCATGTTTCTTTGGACTGTCATCCCTATAGGATAGTTTCCTTATAGATCTAAATGTAATTTAAAAGGTGCCCATAAATATTGAAAAGTTTCATAAGATTGTTGTGTCAAGGTAGTAGATGGTCATGACAAGTTTCATAAGACTGTTGTGACAAGTTTCATAGTACCGCCATACTGCAAGAGCCAAGAATACATGGTGCGGTGTAGCGGTAACATCCACATTACCACAAAGGCCGAGCAATAAATGTGTGGTATGGCAGTAACTCAAATACTTCTCCCGCATCCCCATAAGAGCCAAGAAGACAAGGTGTGGTGTAGTGGTAACATCCTGGATTACCGTGAAGGCCGAGCAATAATGGTGCAGTGTAGCGATAACATCCCACATTACCATGAAGGTCGAGAAATAATGGTGCGGTGTAGCGGTAACATCCCACATTACCATGAAGGACAAGCAATAATGGTGCAGTGTAGTGGTAACATCCTGCATCACCGCAAGGATCATGTCAAAATGGTGTGGTATCATGGCTAAACTATAAAAAGAAATATCACATTTACTTGAGGCATTTTTTTGAAACAGTTTGCTTTCCTTGTGTATATTGCTTCCACATTTTCATGTATTTCTAGCAGGGCACTTGTGACTACAACATATGACAAAAAAAATCCCTGTTGTTGTGCTTTGATGGATGTCCCTTCATTATTACTAGAGATCTAATGTAGTGCACATTATTATAGTGTAAGCTTATTTTCATATTGTTTCATTTAGCATCACCAATATTATCCACAAGAACATTGTCCCTATTTAAAATGATGGAAATGGTTCACATCTCTTAGAACAATTTCTCTTGCAACAATCTTGGAGATGAATTTAGATGCAGTGTGAAAATCATAACATACTCGAAGGTTCTTAACAACTCTAATAGTTGTACCAGGGGCCATGTTTAACAAACCAAATGCAATTACTAACTTTTCACTATGGTGGTAGATAAATGATTCTTTTTTCTTCTATTCCACAACATAGAGTAAAAGTCTTGAATTTGGAAATACCCTGTTGCCTTCATTTTCCAAGACGATTTCTTTAATTTTGCATAGATCTCCCATGTTTGTGGATGTGATCTATCTCCTACACAAAAAAGCATGTACATTTTATACCCTTCAATCCAACTACATGCAGGTAACCTTTTAATTCTTCTATCTTTCATCAGTCTCCTTACTATTTGAACCTCACTGACACACCTGCCCGCTTTTGCACAAATGTTTTAGAGAAGAACATAAGTTGCAACATTTTTAGGATCCAACTAAAAAATCAATGTTGCTGGAATACTCGGCCTATATTCATTTATGATCCATAGGAACCAAAGGTTTAACTGGCCTCTCAGTAATAATGTTGAGGGTGTCCTCAAGATAGCCAGCATGGGCATGAAGGTCAACCATGCACACATAATGATCAAATATATATGTAATACAATAAGGGTTACTAACATGTGAAGTATGTGCAACCTTCATCTACTAAACTTGCATGATTGTATGCATCTAGAACACAAGCAAAGCTTACAATGTCAATGTTCTATAGTGCTTCATTAATTCAAAGGTTTTGAGAGCTTCCTTCCAAAATCTATTTTGTGCACATTCTACAATCATATCATTTCATTCCATGAGATGGCATCTCTTTGAGGCATTTTGTCAAACAATTCATTTTCTACGACATTTTGGTGTCAAATCTTTAGTAATTATGGTTAGTTTCATTACATTCAAATTCTAAATTCTAGGAAATTATATACAATAAATATATTTATGGCTATTTGGATAGTGAAATTATCTCTCTTAGAAATTAACTGAAATATCTAGAAGGATTATTTTAATTAAAGAGGATTTTGTGGTTATTTTTATAACAATGATTTTACAGTGCAGCTAGCTTGCTATTTTCATTCAAGATACAATTCATCAAATTCAAGCACATACCAAGAAGATGGTACTCTACTTCAAACCCTCAACCTCACTTACTTTAGTCTGCTTACATGGGGATATTAAGGAAGTTGGTAAAAAATTAATATATATCATTTTTTGTTTGTGAAGGAGAATCTTGTGAGATTCAATATGGCAGTGGATCAATATCCAATTTCTTAAGTAAAGATGATGTCACAGTTGGGAAACTTGTTGTGAAACATCAGGTTAGTAATGTTTTGGATGTTAAGGCTTCCCAGTTGGATATCAAAGATCTTTTCTCATCAACTTAATTTGGAATTTATGTATAAATGGATTCTTCCATGGTGAAAGTCTTTACTCAGACAACACATGAACTAGGGTTGATATATTTGTTGTCTAATTAAGTTTGATGGCATTCTTGGGCTTGGTTTCCAAGAAATTTTTGTTGATAATGTTGTTCCAGTCTGGTTAGTGTTGATAGCCTTCATTCTATAATGTCAACTTCATTCTATAATCTAAGCATACCACCTTTCTTAAACTTTGAACAAGGTTCTGAAATCAAGGGTTCAATATGCATATTTCAGGCCAATGTTGAACACTTTGTTTAAGGAATTTGTTGACAAGACTACAATTTTTTAATTGATTTATCTTTCTGTTGTGTTGTGTTTGTGGCTTTTAATATAAAATGCAATTTTATTCTTTCTAAATTGAGACTAATAGTAATTTTGTTGGTTGTATTGAGGAACAACTTCATTCATGGCAGAAAAGGCAGCACCTTGTTGCTCATATTAGATGACACGTTGCATATAAATGATGAAAGGTTCTAGCTGGGTTATTGTTGACTACATTGAAGGAGAGAGCTTCATATATGGGACACTATCAACACTCTCCTTCTTGGATTCTACACATTATAGCTTGCTCTAGGAAGATTGCCCACATTGTAGAAGTTTTAAGAGATGAAAGGGGAATGTGCTCACATTGAAGGGCTTCAAGCATTCATTTCCATCGTTGCAAAAGTTTTTTGGAAAGTTTCTTTTTCTTGATGCGTTTTACGTGCAATATTGTAACTCATATTTTGGAGTCTTATGACTGAAAATAACAATTGTAATACTTTATTTCTAAGCTATAACTAGAACACCTTTCTTTCATTAATAAAGTTCACTAATTTTTCCTTCTAAATGGTTGTCTTATTATGTGCAATTGATGATTGATGTGTATTTCTATCTTTTATGCTTAAATCCTCAAATATCTGTCAATTAAAATGACTAACTATACTACTAATTGACATCAATTTGACTAAATATACTACCAATTGATAGAAATTGGTGAATATTAAGACCAAAATGACTAAATAAGTGACTAGTTAACAACAATCAATGACTAAATATATCGATGAATAAAAATGATATTAGTGACTGAGATTACAACAATTAATGACTAAATAAACAACTAAATAAGTGACTGGTTAAATATAGCAGTGGAAAAAAAGTGACTAAATAAGTGACCAGATCGCAACAATGCATGACTAAATCAACGACTAAATATACTACCAAATCGATCAATCAAAACAACCAATAAATTACTAAAAATGGTTTAGTCATCAATTTGGTCGCGTTATATATGACTGGCAATAAACTACTAGTGGTCACATGACCAACTGTAGTTATTTATAAGCAGGTTTTAGTAGTTTTTTCAATAGTTTATTATTGTTTCTGTATTAGTGAGACATAGGGTTAGAATAAGCTTTCCTCATTTTCTTTTGAGCTATTTACAATAGTTAGTGATGAATGTGTTACTAGGACAAGCTAACATGCCTCTTCACTAAGGGTTAATTTATTTTCTATATAATTTTAAGCTTACAAAGACTCCTACCCATACCCTACAACAAAAAATTACCAACCCATCTAATTTTTGTTGGTATGTGAAGTTTTCTTTGGACTTACTATTTTTATCCATACTACATGTGTTTGACATGTAGTTGTACACGTCCCACTTTTTAATTTTGGAAAATATTCTCCAAAGAGGATTTGGCAACTTGGATTTCTTATGGTTTTGGAAGTCATATTTTTCTATGATATTGATAAAAAAAATTATTATAAAGAAAAAACAAGTTTTGGAGGGACCCCAAACCCTTTATAGTAGGTTTTGAAGGGACCTAAAACCCTTTACAAGCAGGTTTTGAAGGGACCTAAAACCCTTTACAAGAAGGTTTTGAAGGGACCCAAAACTCAACTGCCAGTAGTAAAGACACAAACAGACAACAACCTAGTAATAGTAGCCATCAAAGGATAGATTAGACTACTCATGCTACAAAGATCAAGTTTGCAAGGATGCTGAAACCCTCTACAACTAGGTTTTTACAGGGACCTTAAACCCTAACTGCTCACAAACACAACCTAGGTCAGGCATGCAACAACAAACCATCTGCTCAGACTGAAAACTAAGCCAAAAAAATAGCGAGCCTCCAAAGAGGGTAGCAAGAGTTCCCTATCAACTTAACAAGCGATATTGATACATTATTATAATAGTGAATTTTCTTGACTTAATAAGTTGAGAGATCTTTGCCCATAATTTTTTCTTGATACATTGATAAATTTTCTCAATAAATCTTTGTATTTGATGTTTAGTATTTTTCATTGTACAATTCTCCATTGTTAATTTTCTTTATAATTAATAATTTTATTTACAATTATTATCAAAATATCATTCTTGAAACATTTTAAAAAATGAATAACAAAACCTAAATATATTGCAAATGACTTAGACACAAATAATTATAATTTCTTTGACCAAACAATCTATATATATATATATATATATATGAGTAAAATAGACTTTTGAATTAAAAAAAAATCCAAAAATATTAATATCTAAACATTTAATGCTAGGATATGTCCATATGAAGCCACATCTTCTCTAAAAAATATTTGTTTGTGTAAAGTAATAGTGGGAATCATTATTCTTGATGAGTCTACCCCATCTTCTATAATTGTGGTAGGACCATTTTATTGAAAATAGTAATCCTATCATCTTATCATATTTATTGATTATAAGTTTTGAAAAAAGAAATTTTATAATGTTGGGTTTAATTTTTTTTTGTATTGATAATAATGCATATTATAAAGAGTGCAGTATTAAACTGCAGAAGGAACTTATAGACTCATAACAATTGCTGCAAAAACAACTGCAACCATAAGAAAAGCTATAAAAGATACACCCAAAGCATGACACACAAGGTCCAAACTGCTACTGCTACATCAAATTGGAAACAATAGCAACAACATGATGGATGCCATAAATAATAAGTACAACAGTGTGAGAAGAACAATAGCCAAGTCTAGACATCCACAAAATGACCTGAATCAATGACAAACATAGCAGTGAGTTAGTCTTGGAAATAAGAATGTAGACCCTGAGATGTGAAAGTCTTTTGTTGCTAAGCAGCTGGTTAACTTGGAGCGTGATGTACTATATCAATCCTAAAAGTAAGACTTTAACCCTTGGGCTACTATAACCTTTCTTTCACTGAGTAGTTGATTAACTTGGAGTTTGATATGTTGGATTTGAAAATCAATCTTTAAATTCTTCTTAGCTTTGGCCTGTAGATGAGAAAAAATAGAAATCATACAATAAAAAATGTCATAGTAAAGCCCTCGAAGTGCAACTCCCTGGTGATCACCGAGGTTATTAAAGACACACGTTTCTCCAAATATTTTTTAAGTTATTCAATACTAAGAGACTCAAAGTTAAATCATTATATTATTTTTTTATTTTTGAAAGAAAGATCAATAACTTCAATTTTTAATAAGTAGGTTTCTTTTTATTTGCTTTCATCATATTAAATTATTATTAATTTTATATAAACAAATTATAAAAATTTGATATTTGAAAAATTTGAACTATTTTTTCTAAATGTTTTATGTACTAATTAAATTAGCCAGATATATGATTTGATAAATTGTATCTATCATGTCAATATAATCATAAACTCTTGAAAGTTTAAATTCAAATTACATGCTCACAAACACTCAATATCATTGATCAATCTAATTCTCAAAAATAAAACTAATAAAAAAAAATTAACTCTCTATTTTTTAATATAATTAATTAAAGAGGAAAATTGGTGAAAATGTGGTAATGACCATAATATTTAGAATTGCAAAAATTCCTATGTTGATGTAAATCTATTATTAAAAGTTACTTTAAATACTAATTATTAAGATAATAAATTGAGAAATTTATGATTTAATGAATTTATAAATCATGCTCTCAATTCATTTAGATTTATGTTCGGTTTACATAATGATATATTGCTAAAGGCTTTAATGAGTTATTAAAATGTGAGTTGTCATATCATTAGTACTTATATAAGGTTTGTATTTTGTAACATTTATATATAATATTTTTTTGTGTAAGGAAATATAAGATTTAAGTTTAAACTCTATTTTAATTTGTGCTTAGTTTAATAATTAAGTAAAAAATAAAATTATAATAAAATTAAAAAAGTTGAGACCCAAAATTTTAAGAAAGATTAAAGTGCTTAATTTTTAATCAATTATGTTGTGCCAATATATAATGCCTGATGTTGTATGTATTTTTCCACAAAGATGTCAAATTATGACATATTGCTATCGATTCAAATCAGTAGTTTTATCGTAAACCCCTGGCGACCATGTTTCATGAGTAGTATTCGCCGCTAACAAGAACCGTATCTCTCATGATATCGAATGGTCCACTTAGTTAATCATTGTACCCTTGCAGTGATGTCACAAGAGAAGCACCGTCCGGCCCAAGAGGTCACCCATCTCAGTACCTACCAAGTGCACTTAACTGGGTTGTTTTCCAAGGTTAGCTTCCCGCTGAAGAAAGCAACCCATTTTCAAAACCTTCAAAGAAGTGTTGTGCCTTGCTATCCATTCATATTCCCCTTTTAGCTCATCAGCTCGATAAGTAGGAGGTATTTTTCCACAAAGATGTCAAATTATGATATTGCTATCAGATTCAACCGTAGTTTTGAGTCAAACTCATTGATCCATGTTTCCCGCTAGTAGTGGTTCACGAAGAACCCATCTCCTTCATGATAATATCTAATGGGCTGGTCCACTTAGCACTCATTGCATCTAGGTATGCCTTCACGAGGTGAAGCATCAACCGGCCCTGAGTCACCCATCCTTTAGTATCATCAAGCCTACTAAGTGCTTAACCAGGAGTTTTCCCGTTGTTGCCCGCCACGATGTTACCCATTTGGTAAAACCTTCACCAAGTCTTGTTAGATGATTTTAGGGATGATGAAAATTGATTAAGCTTAGTCATTTTTAAATACAACTCCAAGGTTCGTGAGTGAAATATTTCAAGCATCAAGTTGGCACCCAACAATCAAGTGAGAAGGGTAAGGTTGATCCTAAAAATATGAATTTGAATTCTAAATTTGAAGGTTCATTTTTGCAACTACACATTTGATGCAGATCATTTGTGAAACTAAAAATCTAACTCATAATGACCAGCAAATAAATTTGAGTATAAAAATCATCTCCTAAAGATGAGCATAGACGAAAATAAGTAAAAAATAGAACTATAAAAATTATCAACAAAAATCATCTTATTTATATACTTATTATATAAAAAAAATAACCAAACCAAAATAAAGAAAAAATACAAAATTCACTCATACATTTTATAAATTAAACTTTTTTTATAAAAAAAATAGATTCAAAATAATAATATTTCATAATATGATTCTATACTGTGTATTTTTTAAAGATGCAATGATGTACTTTTTGATCTTATAATATGTATATTTTTATAAAAGAGAGAATATATATTTTTATAAAAGAGAATATTTTATTTACTATAAGAAACTCGGGATCACTTTTGAGGTGGAGATAAATATTTTTACCTCAAAAGTCTATTCTACGTAAAAGTAAGGGAAAGGGGCCCATAGTGGGTAGGGGTCCAATGGTGGGTATAAAAGTAGGCATGAGTGGGCTCCATAGTAGGTAGACTTAATATCCAATAAACTTACACTTAATATCCAATTGCAAAACACTTTTATCCATAAAGTACACAAACTGACAAATCATGTGATGCCACATTAGCGCACCAAGAATACATGACTTAGTTGCCCACTATTGGTCTCACCCTTTTTTTGGACCTTTTTGGATACCTTGACAAAAAAGCATGTTGATGTGGCATCATATTTGATGATGTGGCCTTGAAACCAATTTTTATAAGCAAGAGACTTGCCAAATAAGCTATTGTACAAATTTGAGAGTGATTTGAATTTTTCACATAATACTTTGAGAAACGCAAAGTTAGGGTGGCCCACTATAGGCCCCTCTCCCTTACATGTGTGGAAATATGTTTGAAAGAATTATTAAAAGAAAAAACCATCATTTTCCAAGAAAAATAATATGATCGAGACTCACACCTAAACTCTCTTTTATGCAAAATACGTTATTTGATTTAAAATTACTCAAAATAAGGAAGAGGTTTATAAATGGAGTGTTCTATATATATATATATATATAATTTTGATACAGAGGGAAAACCCTCCTACCACTCACATATATTCTTGCATCAATTTGCAGATGACAAAATAAAAAAAATTACAACTTCGCAGCCAACAATATACAAATTGACAATTTCATTTAGCAATTTGATTCTATTCAACTTTTCACAAAGTCCGGGACATTAAACTCACATCTTAGAACCTACTAATATTCAATTTCATTAAAAACAACAACTCACTTATTTAATGGCTTCCCCTTTATAAAGAGTTCAACTTACAATTTTACAAAATCAATTGCAATTCAATTCATAGTTCCTCTGTTCACAATCTACCTTCCAGACAAGTCACCGCCTCCCTCTCCACACATACGATGGCTTGGAACTCTCTTGATGATTTTATCATCTAGGGAGCTTCTTTTCTTCTCTACACAACTTCTTTTATTCTTCCTTTGATGCATAACTCTCTTCTCTTCATTTTTCTCTGTACTTTATCTCTATGTATTTGTATCTCCTTTGGCTCTATTTCTTTCCTCCTACACAACTCCTACATTCATTCCAATCGCTCCTTCATCTTCTCTCTCTTGGTGTGCTTTCCTTATGTTGGATATGCAGCCTACTCCCTCTAGCTTCCACGCAACCCCTCACCTTTGTTTTCTTCACAACCTTCAATCACTATATGGTGCACACCATCTCTGTCTTGATTGAATCTGCACACTAATTGAATTTTAACGCCCTTATGATCTTGGCATGATGTTTCCCTGAGAACTCCCTTCTCTCCCTGGCTACCAAAACAACTCTTTCCTTTATCAAAAAATGATCTAACTTACTATGGGCATTGGATTTTGGTATTCCTAATCAATTCCCCTTCAGTTGACCTCGTTTGACACTTCAAACTATGAGGAATTTAAAAGTATTTATTTGATATGTAGATTTTATTTGTTTGCACCACTTCAATCTTTTGTTTTCACATTCAAAAGAAATTATAGATTAATATATTATTTGTATAGCATTGACTCCATAGCCATAGTTGATCACTAAACTTGAAATCAAACTATCGATTTGAAGATAAAAACCAAAATTGAAGTAATGAGTTTATGCCAAAACAATTCAGATGAGGTGGGGTCACCAATCAGCTAGATGCTCCTACATCAGACGCACCCGGTAAAAATTTTGTGAGCATGGGCTCACAAAATGGAGCCGAGTAGTAGAACTACTCTTCCAAGTTGTGAACAACTTGCAGCATGCTCCCATGTTGAAATTGATACCTGCAAATTATTTTTTTTCCTCTTCTTCCAACATCTTGCCAAAACATTTGCCATCCTCTGCCAACAACTATGTGCTCCATTCTTCTGTCCTCTTGTGGATTGGTGTATCGGCCTCCTCCTCCAAACAATGTTTCCACCCTTCTCCTCTCTCATGGGTTTTGACCCACCACAAACCAACCGCCTCCACCAAACTTCACTATCATCTTCCACCTTTGTGGGAATTAACCCACCACAATCCGTCCTCCAAAAACTTGTATCCTCTTCAACGTCTCTTATTGCCATCCCAACATAATGGTTTTTCTTGGACTACACCTCAACCCACAACATCTCTATACTTTCTACTTTCTCAAACTCAAATGAATGTGAATTAACAGATTCTTCACAATTACAACAATCAAACTTTACCTCTGCTGCAACTTTTGGGTTGCTCTCTTTTTCCATACCTCCAACAAGGTATGCTCCTTCCACTTCACTCTTCTCTTCCTCATCCTTTTTCACAAGGATTTCTTCAAGCCTCACTATTGCAACTCTTTCTTCAACACCTTCCACATTCATCATGTCCTCCAAAGGGAAATTTATTTATGCTTTTTCTACTTCTTCAACCATAGTTGTAACTTGCAACTTCATTTCCATTATGCCTTCAAAAAGACATAACTATGCTGCAAACTCCTCTCTTCCTTTTCCTTTCTTATCCTTTTACACGAGGATTTCTTCTTCGATGTCATATACTTGACATCTTGCTGCAATTTCTTTGTTTCCTGCAAATAAAACATTATAAAAGGGGTTATGAAAATCATGAGCCTCCAAAGACTCTTCACCATCACCATCTTCTCTTTGTGCAACAAATTGTTTCTTCTCCATCAACTTTTCATTTTCACCATCCAAATAGCTTTGGATTATTCTCATCTCTTCTCTCAACAGTGTTTCATCCTTGTTCTCCTCAACCTCATCATCAAACTTGGGACCATTCGTGTTCACTATTTCAGCTTGTGAACACCCTTCTTTTAGTTCACACATCTCACTCCACTCACATGCCATCGCTGCAATCTGTGACTTAGCATCTTCTCCACTTGTGTGGTATTCCCCCACATTTT
>VDFB02227521.1:0-11476 GCA_007258455.2 Sequoia sempervirens
TTTTTTTAAATGTAAAAATACCCTTTTGTAGATCCATAAGTTTAGTTTTCATATTTTTATTTATTTTAATAGTTCAATTATTTTTTATATTTTATTTTTATTTTTTACTAAAAGTAGGTTATCGACACAAAAATATTAGGTTGATTACCATGTCAAGAAAAATACTAAAACTTTAAAAAATTATATATATGATTCCCTAGATAAAAGAATGTAGATTAAGATAGTATAATTTATTTTCTATTTTAGATAAATATTTAATATAAAAGTTGATGTCAAGTGGAAATAGCCATGTTTTAATAGACACACATTTAAATATCTATTTAAAAATATACATTTTTTAAAGTTGCAAAAAATTATATCCATGCCCTGAAGTTTTAAATTATAAATATACACAAAAAAATTGAAGGCAAAAAAATAAAATTTACTATATAAGTTTAGCATCTCATGTAACATCATTTTTCAATATTGTATAAGCAACTAAATTATAGTGTTAATTTATAAAAATCTATTTTCAAATAATTTTTTTAATTTTTCAAAAAAATACAAACACAAAATATACTAAAAAAATAAGCATTTTATTAGTTTACATCATTTAATTAAAACATATATACTTTCCTGAAGTGATTCAAGATTAAAATTTAGATCAATGTTAGATTCCTTTATAAAAGTGTGACGGCTTTGTACTTTTACGACAATTATAGTCTTCACTGCTACCAGTTTTGAAAACCTCATGGTAACTTGTATGTTCTAGAAATAGGAACATACATTTAATATACATTTGCATTTGATAAATTTCCAAACTACAAAGAAATATATTCAAATGCATAGGAATGCAAAGCATTATCCAAAGCATCTTTAGTACAACTTCCTCATTCACTGACTACAAGAAAATATTTTATACATTTGACATCAAAAGACAATGAATACAAGCATTCACAAAGCTTATCTGTTCGCTTATTCATGAACAACTAGAAATATGGGACAACTATTGCTAGCAGGCTCATGACATCCATCATCGTACTTAAAATTTGTGATTAACATACTAATTGCAACATACGCAACCATCTAAACACTACCACTCTACTGACGTTAATGCCAATACCCACAACAATCTCTATTCTATTGGCATTAATTACAACACCTACAACAACCTTGCAACAAAGGATTTGAAAGTTCTAATAATTTAGAGGTATGAGAAGGTTTCAAAAGGATTAAGTTATAGAAATTTGAGATTTGTAAAATCCTTAATTTCTTATATGGGATTATATTGTTTAGATTACAATTTGCTTATGAGGATGATTTGAGGGATAAAACTATATGTAAAAATGAGATCTAGATATGCAGGGCCCATGGAAAACAAATTTTTTAAGGAATATAGCCTGGACCAAGGGTAAGGTACAAAACTAGTAGAAAGGAATGATTAGTTAACTTAGTCAAATAAATTTGGCCAAGACATCTAATCATAGATTTAGCTCAATAATATTTAGGGTTTAGGGTTAGGATTTAGGGTTTATGACCTTTAGGATTTAGGGTTTCTAGGGTAAATAGGGTTTAGGTTATTAGACTTCAACTAAAAATAATTTGATCTTATTGATCCTAATCTTAAATCTAGAAGATTATTTAATTGAAAAAATACATAATTTATAAAATACATACCTTCTCTTTGATCTTAATATCTCCACATCCTTTCTTCACGTAATTTTTGTTCCTTTTCTATTGAATATGACCGTGTAGTCTTATTTTTCTTTGTCCTTTTATTTCCCATCTACTTCTTTACAAAATGTGATCTCAATAATTCATTTGCCCTTTTTTTGTTGTACAATGTTTCCCAAAATTATAAATACAGTTTTTTCAATTCTATGTTCCAAATGTAAAACACTGCAAAAATACAAAAATCTTTTTTTCTTAGTTTTTTAATATTAAAAAAAAAATGACCTTATATATATATGCAATTTGAATAACATTTAATTGCAAAAATTTGGCTAAAAATCACCTTCATTTGAAGGTGGCTAGTACCAAAAAACTAATATTATTTTATTAGAGAACCTTCATTCAATGGTCCTTTTTCACAAATAATCAAATATTATTTTGGCTGCCCCAAAATATCTTTGTTTGAAGGAAACTTTGAATGAAGGAATTATCTTCAACCAAAGTTTCCTTCATTTGAAGGACCTTTAAACAAAGGACCTTGGCTAGACACTTTTAGTTTTTGCTTCAAAATTTCTTCAAAATTTCTAGTTTGAAACCTTAGGTTGGACCTTCAAATTTAATTAACTTGACAAGATAATTTACAAGATCGTAGTCCTCAAAACGAGCTTTCGAACAAGTATAATTTTAATATATTTTCATTTTATTAATATGTATTCATTTTCTAATTTTTACGAAACATAGGTTTTTCACCAAGCATCAAGTTCTTTGTTTTATACATGTGAAAAAATAGTAAAATACTAAAAATTTCAAAAAAAAATTTGTGCACTAGGTATTGATATCCTTGTTTCAGAAAAAAAAATTGAATGATAATATATACAAAACAAGTTATGCATTACAATGTACACCTATGTCCAAATTATAATTACCCTGATTTCAAAAATTAATTAAAAATATGCAACAAAAAGATATGAAAAATATCCATGCACTAGATATTGATGTTACAAATCTATATTTTAAAAATTAGAATTTTATCCTTTCTACAAAAAAAGTTATGCATTATGACATAACGTTACTTTTAAAAATGTTGTTTACTATGAAAAACAAGTTATTAAAACTACATAAAAAAAATCACAATTTATTTTTAAAAAATTAAAAAATATATTTTGAATCTACATACAAATCATCACAAATCACTAGTTCGCATCATCTTCAAATTCTTGACGATTTAGCTGCTATAGATCTCAAAAGGTGAAGATTTAATTAAAAATGTTGATTTCAATGTCCTAGTTTGACCAAAAAGTGGGACTCATTATTGTGGGATTACCCATACACACATTATTTTTAGGAGCATTTTGCACAATTGAGACTTGTTGCTCTTGATCTTTTTACCCAGGGTTTCATAAATGACGAACATGTCCCATTAGGATATATCAACAATCCTTTAGAACTATTTCCAGTAAATATTATTAATCTCAAATAGTAGAAAGGTAAAAAAGGCATGATCAATTCAAGCACAATATGAATTAGGATTGTGCACTACTCAAGATCATTTCCAAGGGTACAAGACATTATTGTAGGCACAAAATTGACACTAATCCATCGATTTGGCCCCTCGTATTTATAGATAGATAATTTAGATCTCATGATAAAACATAGATAAAGATCACACTTTTCCAAATTTGAGATATTCAAAATTTAACACCACGTCAAACTTTTATTTATTCTCAAACCCAAAACTAAATACCTTTATTTATCACAATTATTTTATGTACTTTAACATTTATAATTTTAAAATATACATACCTTCAATATTATTATATTAATCTATTATTTATACCTATATATTTACATCTTATTGAATTAACTTAAATTATAATTAAAAAAATATTTTCCTTACACATAAATGTTTTCTTACAAAATTAAATTTAAATAAATCTTTACATACTAAAAATATTAAATTGAAAAATGTGCTTTGCAAATAACAAAGAACAAAAAAGAGACCATAAAGCCAAAAAGAAAAGTAAAGTATAGGCCTTTTTATGTTAAAAAAATGAAAGAGAAGGAATAATATTACTCTATTGAGAAGAGAAAAAAACATCTTTTAACTTTAAATCACGAATTCCTTCGTTCTCAAGGCTGCATTCGGCTTCTTAATCTGAACTTGGCTCACCATTTTTTATTGGTGAGGAAAGCCTTTCACAGAGAATTCTGACAGAGTCTCACTTGTTAGGGTAATCTTTCTTTCTCTCATTTATTTTTCATGTTAATTTTTTCAGGAATGAAAAGAGTAAGTAGGTAGCATTTCAGTTGCAGTTCGGAAAAGCTGGATGCCTCTAAATCTACAGTTATGGTTTTTGAATCCTTAGCAAGCTGTGTATGCTACAAATTCATATATTTGTTTCAATATGTGTTTGTTTAACCTTTTTTAAGTCACAAATACATGGATTTTCTTATTTTGTTTTGTTTGTGGATCTCATAAATTTGTTGTCAATAATGTTTGTTTTATCGACTGTAATTCTTGATTTTGCAGTTATCTTTGTTGATTTTACCTTTTCGTGTCATTTTTATCTCTCAAAACTCTTCAAAATGTGAATCTTATTGAAAGGCCATTGTTTCATTGAGCATTTATGGTTGTATAGTTGAAAGACAACTTTTAGTTTAGATATATACTTCTTTATAATTTTGCAATCTATTACATAAAGACAGACATGTCAATATCTATGTAATTCAATTGTTTTCATTTAAAAGAAGAATAAGTGTGCCTTGAATGAGTATTCTCTCCAAAATCTAATTTAATGTATTGCTTCACGATTTTGAGGATAAGATCAATTTTTAAAATAAGCTTGCATGGCAGATCTTATCTTTTGTATGTTTCACCCCCAAGTCTTGAAAAGCAAAAAGTAAAATTCAACAACTCTATCCTCTTTCCACAATGTATTATATTGTCAAAACCAAACTAAATGCACTAAATAAAATAAAAAATTACATTTACAATAATATAAAAGAAACATAAAAAATTATATTATGCAGGAATTTAATTGATTACATTATTCATTGACTTTAATGAAAGGTCTTCATCCTTTTAATTTTTATAATCACTTGTTCTTTAAGAATTAAACTATTTACTTCCCGACACATTGCTAACATTAACAAACTTACTTTTGGATCATTACATCAAACGAACCCCTATTTGATCTAAAAAAGAAACAAACATTTATAACATTGAATCAAATAACAATAAATCCAAGATGATTTGGAGCATCCATCAATCTGATTCAGCTTTCTACTCTGTAAACTCGATCTCCTGTCTTCTCGTATTAATAAACCAATCTTGACATGTGTTTGCATCCTCTTGATTCCTAACCTTTTGCTTCACATTCCTACAGAAACAACATCTGTCAGTCTTGTACATCTACTGTCATATGCTATTGCCTTTGTAATTTTGTCTTTATAATTTGAAGATCCATTACCTCTTCCTAAAACTATTTGACACAGTCATCTTAAAATTTATTATCTATCAACATGTTTATGACCATTTATACCACAGACAATATAAACAAATATTAAAAATGCTCCTTCACTGTCCTAACTACAAAAACTTCTCATCATCTTGAAGTATTTTATACTTTCCAGTATTCTCTGTCAAATATATTTTAATAAATATATATATTTTGAAAGAATTCAATTGTATCATTGATTATATTATTCACTTACCTTTATAAAATGCCTTCACTCTTTCAACTTCCACAACAGCCTCTCCCTTAAAAATCTAACTATTAAGTACTCAACACATCACTAACAGTAACAACCAAACTTTTAACTCATAACATCTAAATTACACAAAACATAACTTAAACTGAAATTAGATTACCAATAAAATTCATAAGTTTACCCATCTATGGCAAAGATGCCCTTACTCGGCTTGGAAAGGAGAAACCATACCAAGCCTCTCCACAAAATCCAAGCATGTCATATGAATGAGCTGAGATGGTAGCAGAAGCCTGTGTAGTGGCAGAGAATTGTTTCAGCAAGTGTAATAATACCAGAATCTTTTTCCAGAACCAAAAATATGGTGTCTATCAAATGGCAATTTATTTGATATTTGTCAGCTTAGGATAAGATATTGATACTTACAACTATTTCTATCAAATCTAAACATATTTTTACTTCAATGTTTTACAATAAGAGTACAGGTCTCAAATTACACTGCCATTATAAGAGAATAAAAAACATGGTAGGCTTAGCACCTGCACCGTACAGTGAGATGGCTTTGGCAATAGATGGGGCAGGGGCGTTACGCACAATGGCTGGCCTCAGATTTGCACAGCCTCACTCGTCTGGATCTACATCAACGGTTCAATTTTATACCCATGCCTCTTTTCTCGGCCCACTTGTGCTACACTGCCAAGCTTAGTTGAAATTAATAAAAAAACACAGTGTCTGCCAAAGCAGACCACACCAAAACGAAAAAACAGAATGACTGTTCACAAATTTATTTCCTACTGAGTAATGAGTTTTTGAGTTGTAGCTTTAAATTTTCGTCAATTCTTAGAATTTAGATTCCAGTTCCTTATTATGTGGGTTGGTAATTAGTTCTGGGGAGTTCCTTGGTGAAATTAAGTGTTTGTAACAACGATATCTTTATTTATTCTCTATTTGATAGGGTGCTTTGACTGGAATATAGGAGATTATTTATATATGTTGATATTAAAATGAGCAAAGAAATGAAATAGAAAACAAAAATAGAAAATTAAAGAACAAGACAGAGACACAGATTTATAGTGGTTCAGCAATTGCCTACATCTACTTTCAACAGCAGGAGAATCTCTTTATTAATTTTGATCTGTTTGAGAATCTTGCCAATTTGACTTCCCTAGACCCAACAATCTCCCACTTGAAACCAAATTGCTGCTCTGAGATCTCCCCCACTGCAGGTGTTTAGATCAGCAACAACAACGATTTGAGTTTCTTTGCCAAATTCTGTTCAAGAACACTGCGAATCAATTGTCTCCAGACCAAATCGGAAAGAACAAAATTTAACACAATCTTGTCAAACAGTTGCTCTCCCTTTATTTCCTCTTGCCTCGCAGCATCATACTGCAAACTGAAAACTCCATTTTCGTTTAAACTTCACAAAATGTCCGACCTTCCACCATTGGCATCCCAAACATCCGATCGTCGTCAGAAGCTAACAAACAAATTGCCTAAAGGCCGAAAACAGAAACATTCTAAACCTGGTAAAACCATTTGTAGCCTCCAACTTATCATACTCCTCCATCATATTTGTGAGATCATCGCTCAAAATAGAAACCAAAGCATCCAAATCCTCCTCTTCTGGCAACTGATATTTAATCGTAAGGCTGATCATAAAACAAACTGAGCATATGATCCTTTGGGAAATCAACACGGTTGGACTTTAGATGTCCAAGTAGAAAAGCAGTGCTTCCCTCGTCTTCACCAACAACAACCGCATCCTTGTGCATACCGATCCTCCACACTGAGCACAAAAACCGCCCAACATCAGCTCCACCGGATTCTCCATCTGGCCATTGACAAAACCGCCCAACATCAAACTACTACTGCTCCTGTCGCCCCTGACACACTCTAAATCACACAGCACATCCGCTGCTCCATCATCTGATTTCTGAAACCCTTCAGAGAATTTTTCTTCATCGTGTTCCTCTGCCACATCAAGAACCCTCATTCTTTTCATGACATCCCTCTCGGGAGGAATAAAATCACGCACTCGCTTCTCAGTTCTATCTCGCCATGTGAGAGAACATTTGGGCATCGATGTGCTTAATGAAGGCAGCGATTCACTAAAGCAAGGCTGCATGCTAATTAATGGACGCAGCGAATGCACATTCAAAGGAATCCATGGAGCATTAACAGGCAACAGATTAGACATTGAAGACTGTGAATCCTGCTTACACTGTGGAACGGTGACCTTTGCCTGGGCAAGCCATTCGGGCGGTACTCTCTGTGTTAAATTTTGATCCCCCAATCTTCTCTCCTCCGTAACAACAGGCGCCATGTCATCACTAACAACAAAGGCACTGAGCCATACCCGGTCCTCGGTTGCGTGTGAGCTGGTACCGACCCGCCGCCGCCGCCGCCCATTCCATCTGCTTCCGCTGCTGCTCTTCCATGGCATTGGATCGCCCATTTATTTTCAACGTATTAAATGGAAAAACTATATCCGTAGGCAGTTCCACAAAAAACTGAACCTCTTCATTACCAACAGAGTATTTTGATAAACCGATCTTACCATTTTTCGTAGCAGAACCACCTCCTCTACAGCAGACTCATACACCTTGAATTCATCGCAGGAATACGCATCAGTATACGCGCAAAGCACCCTTCGGGAGTAAAAGGTCGGTGTTCATTGAGAAAGGGCGACCCCTGCTCCACCCTATTCATGACCTCTGGAGCCATCCACAGAGGCGTCCCCCTTAAATCTTGAACACTTAAACCCCTTTCCTCCGCCCTCCTGGCAGATCCGAAGTCCCTAAGCTTGACAGTGCCATCGGATCCCAAAAGCACATTTTTGTCTTTGATATCACAGTGCACGATCCCGTGCCTGTGGAGGTAACCCAATCCAAGGAGGATGCCGCAGGTGTAGCCACTGATCACCGATTCCTCCATTTGCTCGCCAAGCTTACTGAGTAGGTCCACCACGCTACCACCATCATGAGCGTCGGCTGTTCTAATCCCCAGGTCACGGGCTCCAATCCCGTTCAGCGAAGAGGACAGGTCGCCACAATGGCACACATCCAGGACTGCATCAGAAATTTGATCGCAGAATTTATCTGGGTGTCCCTCGTTCACAGACTCCCACTTCGTCGCCATCACAGGGTTCGTCAAATGGATTTCCTCCATTAAGGCCTTGTGGAGCCGTTCCGTGCAGTGCAAAGTCGCCTGGGATTTATCCTCCCCCGCAACAACAGTCTTTATGTCCACAGCTCCACCATTCTGGGCATCGTGATTCTCAAATAACGCAGTCTCGTCCAAAGCCTTGGCAAAGCCAACATCATCAGGCTCAACACTATCGGTTGCAATCTTCACACAATCATCTATGATGGGTTCTTTCGCAACATCTGCACTAACCTCTTTGGTTCGGATCTCCGCTTGCACATCTTTTTCTTCATAAATGTTGAGACCCAGCTTCAACAGAGTATGAATTCGGGAAGCAAATATATTTGGATCATCGAGGCGGAAACTAGAAGTGAGAGAAACCATTTCATAGAGGAGCAATATCAGAGCCTTTACAGAGTTGCCACTCTTATCTGCCTTTGCCCTCTTCTGCAATTCCTCCATGATGGATTGCCTATGTTGTGCATCACCTATGTGTTCAAAAAGTGCTTGAAGCTCAATCTTGAGATCTTCTAAAAACTCTTCTAGTTCAGATTCAACTCCAAACCCAGAATCCTTCTCCTCTATAGTCGAATCATTTTCATTTGTCCAACCATCCCACCAATGGACACGACATTTCGTTGTAGCTTTCACATCAATGTTTGATGTATCCTCTATTGCCGATTCAAAATCCTCACTTCCCAAATCCTGCAGAGGCCTTTCCCACACATAGCTCGCCTGGGTAGTGCTCAGGGAATCAGGATAAACAATAGGGGATTCATCTACTTCCATTGGCACACCTTCATCTAACTCAATGTTAGTGTCTGATTCCATCATGCCAAGAAACTCCTCAATAATAAAATCAACTTCATAATTTATTTCATCCAAAAACATTTGATGAATAGCTCCCACTTCATCATCACTCAATCTAGAGCCACACGACCAAGACATGAGAGCTTGAACCCAATCATCCCAGTTGGGACTCTCTTCCATAATAGCTTCGTCATCTTCATCATCTGAAACTCCCACTTCATCAGGATCTAACACCCAATCGTCGTCCATCTCTGCTCAATACTTCTCCATAGCTCAGGAAATTCTTCATTGATTTCTAGCACCGAGCTTCAGGGTCTGATACCAATTGTTAATATTAAAATGAGCAAAGAAATGAAATAGAAAACAAAAATAGAAAATTAAAGAACAAGACAGAGACACAGATTTATAGTGGTTCTGGGCAATTGCCTACATCTACACTTTCAAGCAACAGCAGGAAAATCTCTTATTAATTTTTTGATCTGTTTGAGAATCTTGCCAATTTGGGTTTCACTAGACCCAACAATATATTTGAAGACCTGGAAAACCGTTTTGTATATTTGAAATGAAATAATCTTGGGCGGTCATGGTCACAAGAATAACCTTTCACCAAACAAATGTTGGCCAATTGATTTGTTGCTTATGTTTTATAATCTGTGAACGACATTCTTTGCGGTCTGAATGCAGCAACTGCTACTCTGTATCGAATCAGTAATTTTTTTTGTCTCAATGGATAAAATTTTCAAGGATACAATTTAGGATTTTTGCTCTGTCCTGAACCGTCTTGTTAGTTTTGAGGGAGAAGAAGAAGAGGGGCCATATGCTTCTTTCAGAATGAGTTAAGAGGTCTGGGTTATAAACTTAGTAATACGCAAGGCAAGGTTGTTCCTTGGAAAGCCTACCCTCTACTAGGTATGCAATTTTTTTTTTCAGTCGAGTTGTTGTCGTGGCTGATTTTCATCTAGAACCCTGACTGGGTGTTCGTTCTTCTGGTTGTGTAATTGATGTGTCTAGTAGACTTTGCCACGTGTTGTTCTTTTGTGGTACATTTTATCTCTTTCTCATACCCCTTTGCTGAATCCTATACGATTGATAGAAATTCTCAGATGGTCTTATGTCAGACTGATTTGAATCTGTTCATCTGCTAACAACCAGAATCTCACAGCTTGAATTAGAAAGGAGTGTGATATGACAGGCAAAAAAGTGTGGAGAGTCTTGCAAACAAGTTCCCTTTTAAATATGAAGCCTATAAATACACATCCATTCTGATTTCTACACATTATTTCAGAACTTTTTCTGAAACAAGTTGTAGGGACATGCATGGGCAAGAAACTAAGCATGTTTTTATTTGGTAACTTTGTACAGCAACTTGCTAAGGCTTTTAAGTGTGCATTGTGGGTCGTAAACTGATCAAACTTCAGATTTGGCTACATCCTTGTACTATAAGTTACATCATCTGATTAATTTAAAAAGCACATCAAAGAAAACATGTTTCAAAACTCACATTCTGATTTGCAATGGAAGATAAGAAAGTTTGAATAATCATATTTTAGTCATGTAAATGCCTGTCAAAGGTGCTCTCAACCTTTTTGAACGTATGATGCTTTTTCCAATAAAGGTGATCTCAACCTTTGTACATTGTCTTTGGTTCAAGTCTGGAAAGTTGAGATTGATGGAAAAATTCTAGAAAATGGTTGCTTAGCAATTTAAACTGAAATTAAAATGTGAGAATAAGCTATAGATGTATTGTTCTCTTTACATTTCAGACTTCCAAGGCTTAAACGATGGGACTGGGACAGTCGAGTAGGAAGAATAAGCTGCAAGACCAACTTAAAGCTAATGCAACCCAGATGATGTGAATTGCCCTGGTCTATCTATTTGCTAAATATATCTGAGATCTTGCTCATATCTCATATGAGCAGAAAAATCACTATTTTATGTAATTCAACTTTGTCAAAGTACCTTCACTCGGTTTTGATCAAGCTTGATATTGTAATTATTTTTGGTTGCCCATTATATGTGGGCTGATTGACTTACTGAGATTATAAACAATCACACATATGTAACTGGGGTAATAATATATTTGATTTATATAGCACAATTACTTGACGACCGTATGGAATCAACATTGAGTTTATAATCTTGTACTGTATTTGAGGGATAG
>VDFB02227522.1:0-13995 GCA_007258455.2 Sequoia sempervirens
TGCATCAACTAGATACTGTTAGCTAACTTTTGACCATAGCAATTTTAAAAATACTACAAAAAAGTTCACTGTGCTCAGGCTGTACAAGAGTTGCTATGTTATGTTTTCTGACAAAAATAACACCAATTCGTGTACGTCCCTCTTTTGAACCCCTTAATCTCAACCATTTTCAAAATAAATTAGTAGTTTAGAAAGTAGACTCAGAGCACTTAGATCCTTGTTTTTGTTCCATCTCAAAATTTTGAGTGTAACTATCGTCAATTTCATGTCCAAGGTCAGTATTTCTTGATTTTAGAAAAAAGTGGCCACTTAAGCCCCCTTTTTGGGAACCATCTTGGTACACTTACCCCTAGATTTTGCATCATTCTAAGAATTTTTGAAAATATGTCCCATAATTAATGACTAATGTGACTCATGCCACTTCTGGCGTATGAGTTCCATGTGGTCAAAAATTAAATTTAATTCAAATTCTTGGCAGGATTTTATTCTCCTAGATCCAATGCCAACTTGTAGTGTTGTAATTCTGGGAAATTTGAAATAAACAAGTATAAATACAAGTTTCTTTCTCATTTTACACCTAGCAAGTTTAATGAGAATTCTTATATAAAAGTTGAGTTCACAAGAGTATTCAAGGGATGATTTTCAAGTGTTTTAGAGCATTATTCAAGCATCAAGCATCATGTCAAAGCCATCATGCATCATGTTTATTTTTGAGCTAACAATTGTGATGTAGGATTTCATGATTCAAGCTAGCATTCAATTCAAGATCTATCATATTCAAGTAAGAGTTAAGATCTACATCCAGTGGAGCCATTTCATACATGTTTGCAACACTTTATTGCTAGGTTTGGTGAGTTCCAACATTACATTTTGTTCATTCATCATTCCTTCATCTTATTTGATTTCATTTCAAGATTTGATTACCAAAACGGGGTTTTACCAAGGCAAACCCCTTTCCTCTAAGAAAAAACAATTTTCCCTCTCTTTAGTGTGTGATTTGCAGATCTAGGTTGAAGACACATTGAAGAGCATGTTTGGAGAAATTTTTCATGTGTCCAAAGTTGTCAAAGTTGTCACCTTGCACTGGAGATCATTGGAGAACATCTACAGGTTGCAAATTGAAGATTCAGATATGGAAATTAGGTGGAAAGGATAGAGTAGACATTGAAGAGTAGAATTATAATTTGAATTTCTAGAAAACCCTAACTGGACTGATATGCCACTTCCGACGTATGAATCCCATTTTAGTCAAATTTGCAGATTTAAGGAGTTTCAGTCATATCTCTTTAATATTTCAGTCCCTGTCCAGAAACCCTAATTTGTGACTAAATCACCTAGACTAGTGTATGAGTCCCAATAGGCTTTAATTTTAGTATTTTAAACATCTCAAGCCTTCATCCAATCTTCTTCTAGGTCAGCACCTTTCATCTCTCAGCTTTCTGTTTTGATTTACCTGCTTTTCTAGGTCATTTAGTGAAGTAATGCATCATATTAGGTTTACGCATTAGATCTTGCATTTCATTAGTCTTTCCAAGCCCTAGCTTAGTGGTGAACCCCTCTTTAGATTATAATCAGATCCTAAGATAGACCTATTTCAAGATCTCTATCTACTTTGCATATTTTAGATTGAGATTCTAGGGTTTTCCTTGAATGAGAGTGTGAAGATTGTTATTTTATCTCCCAAGCATAGAAACAAACAATTTTCTTCCTTTCATTTTGGTGAACCTGCATTTAGAACATCATAATTCTTATTTGGAGTGCATCATTATCCTATATCTTCCTTGCATTAACTTTGCATTAGTTTTTGCATTAGTTAATTGACATCTAGGGTTTCTAAATCTTGCATTAGTGAAAGCACATATATAGGTTGCATTTTTGCATCTTGCATAATTGAAAATCATCTGAAATCTGCATTTTCATTTAGGTTACAAGTAATACAAACTAAAAATCATAAAAAATCACTTAAAATTTTCTATTTTTTTTGAAAAAAACCCTCACTAGGACTCATACGCCCCTCGGGTGATTTAGTCCCAATGCAGATTTTAAACTATTTTTTCCAAAATTCAAAACTCTATTTTTATGCTCCTGTTTGTTGTTGATAACTTTCTATTTCAATTTACAGACTTTCTTTTTTCACTTCATTGTATCTAGTTTAAATTGGTCCATCTTGTGCATTGCTTAATTGTATCTAGAAGACTTCATTTCAAATTGTTGCATAGTTTAGAATCTAAAATTTGCATTACATTTCATCATGAATATGTGCTTTGGAAAACTGTGGATGCCCTTGAAGTCCTTAGTGGATGTGTCAAGTTGTACTTTTGGAAATGACCCTAATGAAATTGAACTTACTCATGCTCACTCAGCTCCTAACGCATGTCCTCCTCGTGATGTCGACATCATTAGAGAAGATGATGACAACATGAATAAATTCCTAAATGATTTCCTTAACAACCTTGATGCTAATGCATCCTTTTATCCATCCATAGAACAACCAAAATGTTAGGAAAAAGGTGTGTTGTACACCTTGCATAATATATTTAATGTAATATTCTTGGGGTCACTTAATGTTGCATATAACATTGGGACATAAGTTAAGTTGTAAAAATGTAATTATTTAATATTGGGGAAAAATAATAAATAAAGTACCGAATATTAAATAAGGGGACATGGTTTGTAATCTCATGGTTTTAGTCACATGGTTTTGTGTAATACCACTTAGTGGTTTTGTGGGACCTTGATTCTATAAAAGCAACCACAAAGGTAGTTATTGTGAGATGCAATTTTGCATGATTAGCTCTGGTTAGCAGTTGTGAGGGTTTGAAGCATGGCACAAGATGTGTGGTTGCATGCTTGTTTGCATGGATTGCTTGGAGAGGACTTGTTGCTTCAATGGTGTTCATGGAGACTCAGAATATGTATTGTAATCTTTATTGCTGAATAATACATGAGAGATGGATGCTTTTGGAGGCTGGGTTTTTTCCCTCTTGAGGGTTTTCCCAGGGTATATCTTGTGTCATATTTTCATGGGTATGATGTCTATTCTCTTGCATGTGAATTTTGAATACTTAGATGCATAGATTTATTTATGAGTTATGTGGAAATTGTCTTTAATAGGCTGCAAGTTTCCAAAAAGTGGTATCAGATCTTTGGTTGTGGTTGTATAACCCTTGGTTGAGAAAAATTCTTTTTAAGTTTGAATCTATGCATTGCATGTGAGAATCTTGTTTAAGTTTCCTCCTCGTGATGTTTTCATCATTGGAGAAGATGATGACAACATGAATAAATTCCTAAATGATTGCCTTAACAACCTTGAAGCTAATGCATCCTTTTATCCATCCATGGAACAACCAAAACCCCTTTAATACTACCACTTGAGATGTTTGGTTATTTACATCCTGAAGTTGAAACAAAAGTTGAACCTAAGTTCCGTACAATAGGTGAGCCTAGCTTCTCTAGTCACACAAAAATTCAACCATTTTACATTAATAAAGTGACAAACACTCCCATAAACCTAGAAGAGACATATGGAAATAGATTTACGATCTTAAGCAAAAAAGGATGTGATACAACAAGTGAACATGAAATTAATCAACTCCTAGAGAAAATACTAACTAAAGACACCAAAGGGTTAGGATATCTAGATCCTCCTCCTGACATAAGCAACCTCCTCCCTCAAGAACAATCGATACCTCAAAATGATGATAAAATTGACAAGGAGATCTCTGGACCCTTTGTCCCAATCCCAACTAGAGAAATTGGTGAATCTAGCAAGCGCAGAAGGCCTTACAAACTAAAGAAACTACAATTCCCTTATCCACCAACTGATATTGAAAGGAATTTATAGATACTTCTACACTGACGACTTATTACATTACCACCCATGCTAGAAATTTGATTTCCAAATCCTAAGAACAAAAATACATCTCATTGCAGATATCATAGAATTTTTGAACATAGTACTAACGAGTGATGTGCCTTAAAGAAAATCCTTAAAAAAATAGATATCATAGAAATAGTCCCTTAAAAGCAGGACCCTTCTGCTCCTTTCCATGTAATAGTTGAAGAATGATAACATTCTCACTATTACATGTTATACATTTATTGCGAATCATCTCTAAATGAAAGGAGCCCCTTCCCATCGCCTATCTCGGCTCATTCTTGTCCTACACATTGTGAGGGAAAGAATTAGATAGCCTTGTCCTAGTAATGCATTTTTTGTTGTCCCTTTGGCTAGTTGTTCACCTTATGTATACAATGAACACGATTGGGATGCGGAAAACCTTCTAATAGGTTGAATTGCATGTGCCTTACTAGTCTTTTCACATTATTTATTTTTCTTATGATTACATGTGCGTAATGTGATCCCTCGTGATGTTCTGTTTGATGTATCTCTCTATCTTTGTGACATTCCTCTATTTGTACCTTCATTCTTCTCTATGTCAAGTAAATCTTTTCGCTTTTCTTTTGTCTTTTTCATTTTTCTTGTGTTTTCCTTTTAGGGATGATGCAAGCCATCGATACATTCATGTCTCTTCCATGTTGACCCAAAAGATTTTATTTATCTTTTGTCTTGTTTTTTCCTTTTGGGGATGATGCAAGGCGTCTAGACATTCATGTCTTTTCCATGTTGACTCGAAAGGTTTTTCTCTTTTTTTTCCCTCTTTGTGTCATTCTTCTAGTTCTATGAGTATTTGGGGAATGATGACAGTTCTAATCTCTCTCCAAAAACATTGTAGCAAGAACATATTGATCTTGAATCCATGGATCCCTCATGTGTTTGGAGTTTCACTTTTGGGGAAACCCCTCTTTTTCATTTTTCATGACGTAGCTCTATTTAGAAACATATGACTTGGCATAGGGCTTTCCAAGTTAGCTTTCATGTATTCTTTATTGTTAGCATTTATCATTTTCTAATTTAAAGTAATTGCTCACAACATGGAGTTTAGCAATTCCTTTAAAGTGAGGGCATACATTAACATTATTCTTTTGCATTTTTATTTAATAGTGTAGTCTTCTTACTTCATGCGATGCATCATTTGCTTTGTGGATGACATTAGGTGTGATGTCCTTCAAGAGTGTGATTTCTCTTAGCATATCATATTCCTCTTAGTGGCTTGATGTGACACACTACATACCCTAAGTTGTGAATCTTTTATCCTTTGATTGGTCCTCCTCGGAGACATTAGGCATAGGGTGATTCCACAATACTAGTTTACAATTTCTAGGAGATCCTGATTTTTGATGTTCAATCACATATTTTTAGAAAATATAATGATTTAAGCCTTGAAAAGTTCCATTTAAAGGATTTTAATTAAAGAGGGTTTGATTGAACCACCTTAGATCAAACCCCCTTGGATAGAACCCCACTAGTTTTAAACCATACCTATAACGAAGTCTCCTTTGCACCTATCAAAATGTTGATAAAAACCACTTTTTGATTTGCCTTTTGAAGTCCAAATGGTCATTTAAAATTTATTTTTTCCAAGTATGTAGTCCTTATTATAAGCTTTCCAAAAAGTATAATTTTAAATAAATTTAATTTTAATATTATATTTATTTTTTATTTCTTGTGAATGTAGGTTTTTCGCTAAAAATCAAGCTCTTTGTTTTGTACATGTGGAAAAATAGCGGATTATTAATTTTTTTTGGAAAAATATCAGTGCACTAGATATTGAAGTCCTTAATCCAACAAAAATAAATAAATTGAATGTTGATACATACAAAAAAAGTTATGTTGTATACAATCCGCTTTGAAATGTAATTGGTTTGACTTCGAAACTTCATTAAGGAAAAAATATTCAATAAAACACTATGAAACCAAGTGAAAGTGCTAGATATTGTAGTTACAAATCTAAATTTAAAAAAAAAAGAATTTTATCCTTCATGGAAAAAAAGTTATGTTGTATATGGTGAGCATCACTCAAAAATGGTGTTTATTGAAAAAACTAGTTTTCAAAGGAGTCATGGAAAAAGAAGTGCAATCTAATTCCAATTTTTTTGAAAAGAATATATTTAGAATCTACAGACAAAAATTCACAAATCATTAGTTTGCATCATCTTCAAATTCCTCACTGTTTAGTCACTATAGGTGCCTGAAAGTGAAGATTTAGTTAGAAAAAATCAGTCCAGTGTCCAGTTTGGCCAAAAATTGTAAAGCAGTATTGTGGAATCACCCCACAATGTTCCCTAAGTTAAAGACCTCACATGAATTAAGTGAGACTCCTTTGAACATTCCCAATTTTTTCATTTACAATTTCGGTTTTATGGCCACTTTGCATAACACACTTTGCATGTTTGTGGAGCCATCTTGTTTGTTCATGAGTTCTAAACATACAAAGCTTTTCTTGCCTGATGAAGCTCAAAGATTATTATTACATTGTGTCTTATCAAAGTTATCAGGAGGTATAACTTTGGTATGGTTGGACAAGAAGCCTATCTGAGGCATGCCTTTCCCATAGCCACTCGCGTGTGTGTGTGAGTGCATATTGACCATGTGTGTATGTGTCTCACCTCTTTAGATTACTCATCCAATAGATGGCCTAAAGTTTTGTTGCCTCAAATTGAGCATGCATATTCAGACAAACAACCTAGATCTGATCCACATCATGCTGGACAAATGGTCGAAGCTTGATCCACCCCTCTTTTGTTTGTTTTTCTTTTCTTGTTGTCCTTGGTAGTGTATGCTTGTTCCTTGATGATTCTCTTTATATAATTTTCATGTGTGTTCTTTTGTGCCTATGTTGGTTTCCATGGGATCTTGATCCTTGGGGCTTGATCAGCCCTCTTGATCGTTTTCATTCTATCTTACTGGCATTAGTGCACCTGGACCCCTCTTGAATCAAATTTGTCTACTTTAGTGTGATTTTGAAGCAAGTTCCTCCTCTCACTAAAGTGGGGGCTAAATGTAGTGTCAAAAAATGTCATCCGTGACATTCTCACACTTGTTTCAACCCTCCTTATAAAACTGAGCTTAATAATGCCTTTACTTAGTGTTGTAATGTGTTTAATGCATTCACATTAGGTCTTGGGCCCTTGTAAACTAAATGAACCTAACCATGCCTTATTTAGGGTGTTGTAAAGTGTTGTAACACACTTTCAAACTTTTCTAGGGCTTTATTAAATAATTGGGCTTCTTTATGCTTTAATTGGCCCTATTTTACATCCACAAGCCTTAATTAATGAATCTTTTCAAGGATAATTTTGAAATAATTCAGCATCCAATCATAATTCAGGTGTTTTTAGGTTATGTAGCCTAAATTTAGTGATCTAGGACTCATACGCCACCTTAGGTGTATGAGTCCCACCTAGGGTTTTGGGCCCCGATCTAGATTTTGCGTCATTCTAAGCATTTTTGAAAATGTGTCCCATAATTAATGCCTAATGTGACTCATACGCCACTTTTGGCATATGAGTCCCATGTGGTCAAAAATTAAATTAAATTTAAATTCTTGGTAGGATTTTATTCTCCTAGATTTGATGTTGGCTTGTAGTGTTGTAATTTTGGGAAATTTGGCATAGCAAGTGTAAATACAAGTTGAATGAGCATTCTTATAACAAATTTGAGTTCACAAGAGCATTCAAGTGTTTACAAGAGCATTCAAGAGCATTCAAGGTCTGATTATCAAGTTTTTTTAGAGCATTATTCAAGCATCAAGCATCATGTCAAACTCATCATGCATCATGTTTATTTTCGAGCTAACAATTGTGATATAGGATTTCATGATTCAAGCTAACATTCAATTCAAGATCTATCATATTCAAGCAATCTAGTTAAGATCTACATCCATTGGAGCCATTTCATACATGTTTGCAACACTTTATTGCCAGGGTTTGGTGAGTTCAACATCACATTTTGTTCATTCATCATTCCTTCATCTTATTTCATTTCATTTCAAGGTTTGATTACCAAAATGGGGTTTGACCATGGAAAACCCCTTTCCACTAACAAAATATTTGTTTTCCCTCTCTTTAGTGTGTGATTTGCAGATCTAGGTTGAAGACACATTAAAGAGCAGGTTTGGAGAAAGTTGTCAAGTGTCCAAGGTGAAATTTGTCATCGTGCATTGGAGATCATTGGAGAACATCTACAGGTTAAAAATTGAAGATTCATATTTGGAAATTAGGTTGAAAGGATAGAGCAGACATTGAAGAGTAGAATCAAAATTTGAATTTCTAGAAAACCCTAACTAGACTGATACACCACTTCTGGCATATGAGTCCTAGTTTAGTCAAATTTATAGATTTCAGGAGTTTTAGTCATATCTCTGCCAGATTTCAATCCCTACCCATAAACCCTAATCTAGGACTAAATTTCCCAGACTGGTGTATGAGTCCTAGTAGGCTTTAATTTCAATATTTTCAACATCTCAAGCCTTCATCCAGTCTTTTTAAGGTTTCTAGGTGCACACCTTTCATCTCTCTGCTTTCTGTTTTGATTTACATGCTTTTCTAGGTCATTTAGTGAAGTATTGCATCATATTAGGTGTAAGCATTAGAAATTTCATTTCATTAGTGTTTCCAACCCCTAGCTTGGTGGTGAACCCCTCTTTAGCTTATAATAAGATCCTAGGACAACCCTATTGCAAGATATCTTTCTCCTTTACATACTTTAGATTGAGATCTCTAGGGTTTTCCTTGAATGAGAGAGTGAAGATTGTTATTCTATCTCCCAAGCATAGAAGCAAGCAATTTTTTTCCATTCAATGGAATACACAAATAGAACAACCAATTTTTAGAGCATCCATGATAATGTTGAATATGATTCACAGAACCTCAGATACTATCCATATCAATGTGCAGTGGAATCTCTATGTATCTTTAAATAACTTTGGGGGAAAAGTACCTACATGGATAGAAGGTTTAGCATCCCTCACAATACCATAAGTACTCAAAATATAACTTTCATAATAAATATTTGATTATGAACTAATGAGACATAGGGCCAAAAACCCATGTGCTTATTAAAGCAATTGAGCTTAGAGTTCATTAGCGAATAAATTCTCTAACAAGAGTAGTGCTTTGGTATACAAAAGCTTACGACAAAGTGGGAATACATATAAAATGTTTGTTGATTCCTATGTACACTTAGATGATTGATCATGGTATTAATTATTGAGTGTGAAGTCCAACCATTGCCCTTTCATCTCCGTCTTCTCATGACTCTTCATTTTCCTTGAAGAGAACATTATATATTATTTTTCTTAGTGATAGATGATGATGTATTGTAATCTTTTTGTTGCAAATAATAAGAGCTATTTTCCCTGCTTTTCTCGTGGATGTAGCCAATCTTTGGCAAACCACATAATTTGGTGTTGTTGTTTATCCCTATTTGTGTATTGTTATTATGATTTTATCAGTTATTTGATATTAATTATTTGCACTTTAAAATCAACATTAATTTTGTATTGGTGAAGCTTTGGGGATGCAATAACCTACACTTATTAGAATGCCTTGGTTTAAAGTTGTGTTGAGTAGAAATTCTTCAGTAGACTCAGAGATTGCACTTAATAGAAAGGAGAATCATTTGACCCAATAGCTATTTAACGTTGGTAAGGCTAAGGGGTAAGATGCTAACTCACACTTATTACAATGCCCAATTTCAAAGCTTGGATGAGTAGATATTCTCTAGCAAAGGACACACCACATAGACTAGGGCATTGTGATGACCTAGAGATTGAAGGAATTGCTTGGACTACATGCCAAAGCATGGTAAGTGATTCAATCATGATAGCTAAAGACAACAAAGACCAAAAAATTGAAAGAATTACAAAACATATAGATTTTTGCAGCAGACAAAGATTATTTTTCAACACATACAAAAGATTCTTTTATTTAATTTCAAACATTACAATTATTTAGAAATACTATATGAGATAAAACTCATAATTCTATTATTTTGATCAATTGATCAAAGATCAAAGACAATGAATGAGCTACAATCACCTCTTTATATAGAGGTCTTAGAAACATTTAAAGACTTTTAAAAACTTATCATGCAATTCCATGCAAATTATAAACTCTAAAATTAGCATGTATTTTTTATATTTAGAAATCATATTTTTATCTTCATATAAGAATGTAATTCTATAAATTACTAAATATTCTAACAAAACTCATCACAATAAACCATCTTGTAGAGTTCTAAATTTGAAATATATTCTTCCATCAAGAGCAGAGACCAAGAGTTTGATTCTCGTGGACTTCGAATCCTTTTTCCTTGCTACATTTTCATCTACCTAATTTGTTATGAAAACATACCATTAAAAAGGGAAAATTCTAGCTAAGTTTAACATTGTGGAATAAAATTTATTAACTGTTAGCTAGAGACATTTAAGCTAATTTTCAAAGCAGCCATGATAATGCTGAATACGACTCATAGAGCAATACTCAATCATTCATGAAATAAGATTTTATAAACCATTTTATACGTATTTAATAATTTATTTTATTTTATATGAAATGGAAAAAAAATAAATTTTTTTTAGTCATATACCAAAAATAAATGAATGTACAATTCTAATGTTTTGAGAGCAATATCTTGTTTATAGAAGGTAAATGCTATAAAAGTGATGCCATGAAAAAATATATAAATATATTTTTTATCAAATTTGATTAATTAATTAATTAAATCATCTAAATTAAATTATTTAAATAAATCACTATTTTATATATTTATAGTTTTATAAAGTAAATTTTTAAAAATATTAATAAATTGTAAAGTAATGAAGAACAATGATTAAATAATTACATATGAATATAAAATAAAGATTTTAAATTTATAAGAAATTCACAAAAAATTATAAATATGACTTAAAAAATCATTTCAATTAATTTATTTAAAATTTAAAAAATAGAAAAAATGAATCAATTATAGTTTAGGTATGAAAGTGATGTCAAGAAAAATAATATAAATATAATTTTATGAAATTTGATTAATTAATTAATTCATCTAAATAAATCTTTATTTATATTTAGAAGTCAAATTTTTAAATATTTATAGTTGTAAAAAATAAAATTCAAAAATAATAAGATATTTCAAATTATGTACTTTATAATAAATTAAAAAAGAATATCATCAATATTTTAATTCTGAAAATGATTTAAAAATATCTTCATTAAATATTAGAAATTTACTATTATCATTGCAAACAAATTTCTAAGCATCAATTTCTAATACATGGATGCGCTCAAAATAAATGCCATTGCAAAGGCCTCTAATATTCAAAATTAAGTTAAGTAAATAACTCAAAAATAAAATAAATAGTTCTTAAATGAAAATAATTATTCAGGATTTATATCTCTAACGAATTATATATTTTAAAAAATATGTAAGTATAATATTTTCTTATACACTATCTTTTCAAATGCCGCGTCGTGTCACGTTGCGGCGTTCCGACAAACTAAACCATCAAAATTTGTTGGTGCCGATTGATAAATAATTTGGTGAGAAATATTTTAATCCGACCATGACAAATGAAAGAATATTTTTTTAGTAGGAAAAATTAAATTTATCTTCAACGATATACACATGCCTATAATATAGGACCTTGACAATTAAAGCGAATAATTTAGTGAGAAGTGTATGTCCTTGTCCACGGTACCAGCTACCAGGATGAGATAGATCTAAACTCTCATTCGCCATGAAAGATTGCAATCTTTCTTGCTTTTTAAACATCTTTCGGCAGTGGGCTCAGCCCACTTGCTAACCAAATTCTGCCTCCCAAAGACCCCAACAAAAAGTATACGTAGGACAAGGGCAGGTTTGATTTTCTTCCTTCAAAATATATCAATGACGAACGTGCTCCAATAATTTTGAGCCGTCAAAGATTGAAAACCTGGAATGATTGGCTTGATATTCGGATTCCCATACTTTCCGCGTGCAATCCTTATAAATTGTTGTGGAGAAGCCGAGAAGCTCACTTGTGGCATTTGTTTCAATTGAATTCGTTGCCCACTTGAGGATAACGATGAATGGTGGAAACAATGGCACTTTGCACGCAGTTTTGGTGCCCTTTCCTGCGCAGGGTCACGTCAATGCTTTAATACATCTCGCCGATCTCTTGTCCGCACGAGGCTTTTTCATCACTTTCGTTAACACACAATGGACTGAGAAACGCATGCTTGGAATTGCAGAGCACAAGTCGCAACTGCAGCACTCCAAAACAAATTTCCCAATTTTGTCATTCGCGGACGTCTTACCGCCAGAGCACGGCCGCACCACCCACCTGGGGGAGCTATTTACAACGCTGGCAAAGCGTGGAGCCGCCTTGGAGGCCCTCCTCCGCACTCACACTGGGAATGGCGTTCCTCCCGTCAGCTGCATCGTAGCGGACTGTTGCATGTCGTGCACCGCATCAGTGGCCCCCAATATGCGAGTGCCAAGAGTCGTCTTCTGGCCCTTTTGTGCCGCTGTCTGTATTACTCAGAAATACGCTCATTCTCTCCTTTCCCAGGGCCATATTCCTGTCAAAGGTGTTCTTCTGCTCTACTTATAATATTAACTTCAATTCTTTTTTTGCTCTAGTTTCAGTAATAACTTGGAGGTGTGATGGTTTCAGTGAGCGAAGGAAAATGTCCGGAGAAAATGATCAGTAGTTTACCAGGGAATATACCAGCGCTATGGCCCAGCGATGTGATATCGTTCTACCGCGAGCAGTTTACATCGGATCCCATCTACGAAGCGCTGCTGTTTGAATCACGAATGTGTGACACGGGGGAGTATGTGTTTGTGAACACCTTTGAGGAATTGGAAGGGAGAGAGGCGGCAGCGGCACTGTCTATCAAGGGGTGTCCATTTCTGTCAATAGGCCCTGTGTTTCTCCCTAACTTTTTAGCAGGGGAGAATGTGAAAATTCTATTGCAGTTACTGATTATTAATCTCTTATCTAATACATAGATTATTTGACTCTGAAAATTAATTCTCAGCAAATATCGAAAAATAACACAACTGCAACTTCACCAATAAAAACTCACAAGAATAGAGAAGAAAACATTCACAATAATGAACACAATATTTTTGGACAAATTGTCCGTGGAAAAACCCGAAGGAAAACCACTACGGATGAGGAATTATATTAAACTTCAGCAAATTAAGGGAATACAAAATTGCTTGCCTCTTCGCGAGCTCGGTAATAACCTTCTCAGAAATTCTTCCCTCAATTTCTCTTGCTGAAATTCCACAGCTGCTATCCCCAACGCTATCACTGCGCCCTTACTAACACTGCAAGACTATTTGCTCTCACTGCAAATTTACTACTTGCTAACACTGCAAGTCTTTCTCAAGTATCTCTACTTGCTATCACTGCAAGTCTACTTGTTGTTGTGTTCTCCAATTGCCCATTGATCCCCTTTTATACTTTTCTCATTGGAAAACCAATGGCCATGATTTAATCTCAATCAATGGCTAAGATTAAATAGACTCTAAAAACCCTAACTAACTGGATTCTAGAAGTCTCTAGGAGAATCAATTTATTTAATTACATAATTATCTAGACAACTCAGCCCTTTTCTGGAGGTTTCTAGAAAATAATTAAATAATTAAATGACACTTCTAGACAATGGAGACACCTGTCCAAGCTACATAAATTAACACTCCCTCTTAGCGAGGAAGGTGTTCTGCATGACACCCAACTTATCTCTGAAGAAGATGAATTTCGCCTTCCCCAATGCCTTAGTCAAAATATCTACTACCTGCTGATCTGTAGGTATATACTGTAGCTGAACAATCCCACATTGTACACAATCCCTGATGAAATGATATCTGATGTCTATATGCTTAGACCTATCATGAAACACCGGATTCTCAGACAACTTGATGCAACTCTGATTGTCGCAATGTATCACCGTAGTCTCAACCCTCTGACCAAACAAGGCCACCAGCAACTTCCGAAGCCATATCGCCTCACACGTCGCCATACTAGC
The DNA here is from genome assembly GCA_007258455.2 of Sequoia sempervirens. Lineage (NCBI taxonomy): Eukaryota > Viridiplantae > Streptophyta > Pinopsida > Cupressales > Cupressaceae > Sequoia > Sequoia sempervirens. The sequence continues at coordinate 13,921 of VDFB02227522.1, forward strand.
TGCTATGTATTCTGCCTCTGCAGAACTCAAAACCCGCAGACTTTTGCTTCTATTTATTGCCAAGACAACTCGATC
>VDFB02227522.1:14095-36858 GCA_007258455.2 Sequoia sempervirens
CAAATCTTCAAGAAATGTAGATCAAGATAAGAGATACAAAACAATGCATGAGTGAACATTGAAGCACTACTCAACCATGTACACAAAGTCAATCAAACTTTGTGAAGCTGAAAATATAAATAGTACTATGATTAGGAGTACTAGAATCTCAAAATGTGACCACTAAAATAATCCCCCATACAAGAGATCAAGATAGAAGGTTCATGAGGCCTCTCAAAAATAAAATTCCCCCACTGCTTCATTGAAAGAAGTATTAGTATAACACATTATAGTCCCTCCTTAGTGCTAAGAAAATAAGCAGACCAACTGAAATTAGGCACAAAAGTGTGCAAGGAATGTAGAGATGTACAATAAACTAAAAAAGGGTGTGCATCAAGGCACACATGAATGAGGTGAGAATCACGAGGAGACACAACTGTGATGTCAAATTAAGGATCTACATAACCCCCCATTAGACTTTATAATTTAGTGTAAGTACAAATTTCCTCCATATGGAACACACATTCAGTTTTGTGGCATTTTATATGAGTGCATTTACAAACTTATTTGCTTTTTTATGAGTTCTTACAATTTTATTATCATAAGGTGGATTATGCAGACATAGATTAAGTTATGTCTTGAAAACCTTAATAAAAGACAAAAAACATAAAATTACAACCCCCCTTTCTATTTGCAAGTTATTGCAAAACGAAAAAGAAAAATTCCTTTACCTAATTCATTTCAAAAGAAAAAATTCTCCACCTTTTACAAATTTTAACTACTAGTTTTTACTTTCACTATGCTCCCTTTGCCAAATTCATTGCAAAAGAAAAAATTGACTCTTTTAAAAAAATTTAGCTAAGGCAAAAAAAACAAAAACAATCACTCACCTTTTGACAAATTCATTGGAAAAAAAAATTGACCCTTCTTTTACATATTTTTGACTATGACCCAAAAAAAAAGAAGAAAGAGTTGTCAAATATTTTTGACTAGGTCATAGGAGAAGTAGAGTTCTATTGCAATTAGAACTCCTCATGTGAGGCCAGAATGAGATGCATTTATGAGCGAATCATGAAGAGGCTGTTGGGGACATGGCGTTGTGGACTCCTAATAGGAGTGTCCGTGGCCTGTGTGCAGATTTGGAAGCATTGAGCTGCCTTGGATGCCGCCTTTGTGGTGGACTTCTCCTCTGTTTCACTTGAGAAGCTACAACCGCCTCCTCCTAATCAAAATGCTTCAATAGATGATCGGATTAAATGTGGTTGATTGGGGAGCACAAATTGGTGACCTAATGCCTATTGGAGGTATGAAGGAAGATAATGATTCCTACAAACAAAGGATTGAAGGCAACTTCTTCCCCCAATCGCTGTGAGAAGCTTTTATGGATGGAGTTACAAGCCATTATCGTGGCATCAATCACGCATGGGTTGCGCGTGGATGGCAGAGGTTCTGTGCATATGCCAAATTGCGGCCTTTGGAAGGGGCTAGTCCATCGATCGAAGGAGCAAACTCGCGGCCTGTCCCGTAGGCAAGATCACGCCCCTGGCAGAGATTGACTCAACCCATTAATTTCAATGCAGCTGGGTTGAAATCAAACATAGGTCCTTCCTTCAAACACCCCCATGCCTCAAATCGTACCCCACACAAACAAGACGCAGATATAGTTGCAAATCGGGTCACCAGTCTACAAATTGCGCCCTCGGTGAGCCTGCAAATCATGCCAAACTGGCTGCAACTCGTGCCCGTCTCATGTGGCGAGCAGAATGTGAAGCCAAATCACCTGATGAATGGTGATTTGTGGCCTTTGAAATTATGAGTCAATCAGCAAGAAATCACGTAGGATACGAACACAGGAACCTCCAGATCATGTGAAATGCTACAGAGATCTTGCTGTAAATTACTCGCTTCCATGAACGAACACAGACATGCATAGCATGGGATGAAATTCTTCTTGCTTTAAGTAGATGTGCAGGTTGACTCCAAGCAACGCCTAAAAATTCTTTTAGAGACTTCTAACCATCTTCTTGCAATTGTCAACACACAATAATGGAGATAACAAAATAAATACAATAACGTTAATCTAGAGGCTTGAAACTATCTCTCCCTTTTCTCGGATATTATATTAGAATTAAGAGAATCTAGGAGATAAAAGATAAGCATAAATGAATAGTTTTCAAAGGAAAATAAGTTTCAGCTGTCATTTAATGGTAAAAGCCTTCAAAATATCAGGTAAAAGTCTCCAAAAACTCACTATCATGTAAAATCCAGATAAACATTGATTTTCGGGGAACTTTCTATTTCCATTTGAAGTGATTTTTACCAATTTTATGTCAGTTTTTCTTTTTCATTTGCATTACTTTATGTTTTAAACCTGCATGCAAGTATTTCAAAATCAAATATATCTAATTTCTTTATTTTCTATGAACACATCCTTACACCACCTAAAATTGGTGCTAATATAGATTCTTGCTAAATATTGATTCTTTACTTAAAAAATAATAATTGTTAAATATACAAAATAAGAAAAATAAAAATATTTGAAAATAAAATAAAATAACTTTTTAAATAAATATAATTATTCAAAATGGATATATCAGTTAATTTTTTAAAAAAAATTAACTTACAAAACTTGCTTTACTTATTTTTATATTTAGTTAACTCAAAGTTATCTTTTTCCTTAATATTTTCTTATACACCAAACCTTCAAACTTTGTTGCTGACTGGCGAATAATTTCGAGAGGAATATCTTAATCCAAAAGAGATAATGAAAGTATAAATTTAGTAGGAAAAATTAAAATTTATTTTAACTATGTACATGTGCCTGCAAAATCGGAACTTGACAATTAAAGCAGATAATTTTGTGAAAAATTTAGGTCCTTATCAAGGCTACCAGGATAATGACACAGCTTGGATATATCGAAACCCTCACTCACTATGAAAGATTGCAATCTTTCTTGCTTTTAAAATATTTGTGACACTCGGCCCTGCCCACTCGCTAACCAATATCTGCCTTCCAAGATCCCATCAGAAAGGGTAAATAATAAGGGCATGGTTGGATTTATTGCCTTAGTTTATATCAATGCCGAACGTGCATCGGTAATATTGAGTCATCAATAATTGAATACCTGGAGCAGCCGGCTTGACCTTCAGATTCCGGTTCTTTCCATATTATTTGCTTGAACGAGTACCCAATCCTTACAAATTATTGTTGAGAAGCCGAGATGCTCACTTGTGGCATTCTTTTCAAATTGAATTCGCTGCCCACTTGAGAATGACGATGAATTGTGGAAATGATGACACTTTGCACGCAGTTTTGGTACCCTTTCCTGCGCAGGGTCACGTCAACGCTTTCATACATCTCGCCGATCTCTTGTCCGCACGGGGCTTTTTCATCACTTTCGTTAATACAGAATGGACTGAGAAACGCATGCTTGGAAGTGGAGAGCATCAGTCGCAACTGCAGCATTCCAAATCCAATTTCCGATTTTTGTCATTCGCGGACGGCTTACCGCCGGAGCACGGCCGCACCACCCACCTGGGCGAGCTATTTACAACGCTGGCAGAGCGTGGACCCGCCTTGGACGCCCTCCTCCGCACTCACACTGGGAATGGCGTTCCTCCCGCCACCTGCATCGTGGCAGACAGTACCATGTCGTGCACCGTATCAGTGGCTGCCAATATGCAAGTGCCAAGAGTCGTCTTCTGGCCTTTTTGTGCCGCTGTCTGTATTGCGCAGAAATACGCTCATTCTCTCATTTCCCAGGGTCACATTCCTGTCAAAAGTATTCTTCTGCTCTACTTTTAATATAACTTCAATTCCTTTTTCTCTCTAGTTTGAGTATTAACTCGCAGGTGTGTTGATTGCAGTGAGCGAAGGAAAACGTCCGGAGAAAATGATCAGTAGTCTGCCGGGGAATATACCAGCGCTATGGCCCACCGATCTCACATCGTTCTACCGCGAGCAGTTTACATCGGATCTCATCTACGAAGCGCTGCTGTTTGAGTCACGAATGTGCGACACGGGGGAGTACGTGCTTGTGAACACCTTTGAGGAATTGGAAGGGAGAGAGGCGGCAGCGGCACTGTCTATCAAGGGGTGTCCATCTCTGTCAATAGGTCCTGTGTTTCTCCATAACTTTTTAGCAGGGGAGAAATCAACACTGAGCAACATGTCTATGTGGGAGGAAGACGATAGCTGCTTGCACTGGCTAGACAAACAACGCCCGCGCTCTGTGTTGTATGTTTCATTTGGAAGTTTGGCACTCAAATCGCAAGAGCAGTTGGACGAGCTGGCGTTGGGTTTGGAACAGAGTGGGCATGCCTTTTTGTGGGTTCTTCGCTCCGATATTGCTCAGGGGCAGGCTGCTGTTTTGCCCGAGGGCTTGGAAGAGCGAACCAAAGATCGTTCGTTGATTGTGAAATGGACGCCGCAATTGAAGGTGCTTGCACATCCTTCGGTGGGAGGATTTTTGACGCACAGCGGATGGAATTCAAGTGTGGAGAGCATAAGCATGGGAGTGCCCATGATTGGCTGGCCTTATTTCGGCGATCAGTTCCTCAATTGCAGATTCGCCAAAGATATATGGAAGGTTGGGTTGGATTTTAAGGACGTGGACGTTGACGATGGGAGATTGGTAAGGAAAGAAGAGGTGGAGAGTGCAGTGAGGAGGGTGATGCAGAGCGAGGAGTTGCAGAAGAAAGCCGCCGAGCTGAAGGAGGCGGCAACTAAAGCAGTGATGGCAGGAGGTTCTTCTTTCAACAACATAAATACCTTCATCCGCGATATGCTCAACCATGCCAAATCACAGTCGCACTCGCCTTTCGTGCACTGCGACGAAACACTTGACAAATCTGACAATACGCTATAGAATTGTATCTGTTTGGTTGTTATGTGGCGTATGAGATTTGGTTGTCCAGATTTTGAGTTTCTAGTAACTCTATTATCCATTTCGAACCTCGTGGCAATTATGATATTCTTTTGCTTCTTAGGGTTTATTTATTGGGATGAAGTGTTTATTGATTGATATTGTATCTACTATTGTAAACACATGGTCTTGTTTTACTTTATGAATCGTTTAGAACCCTAAACTTTTTTTTAGCCGATAGGCTATATTATGCGTGAGCTTCCGGCCGGGAAGTTGTCTCATGCCGGGAAGTTTTGTCGGGAAACTATCAACGCCGGGAAACTGATCGCCGATAGGTAAAAAAAAAGTATGTGTGTTAATGCCAGATTTTATTGCTGCTGGCGCGCCTCTGTATACACACCTCATGCACCTTGACCATGCTATGGAGCTGCTTCGTCACGACCAAGGCTTCCTTTAAATCTGCTTCAGAGCTACTCACCATTTACTGGGAATCGATTGAAGAATGAGTTATACCGTCATTGATTTGGGTTCGTGTCATTTAAATTTTTTTCTACTTTGCTAGGGTTTCGTCTTATGCCGACATTGTTTTTGATTTGTCTCATTGGAAAATAAATCTCCTTTGGTAGGGTTGCGTAATCAGTAGGAGGCAATTTCTGCATTTTTCTATTTGATGTTCGTGTTTAAGCATTTTTCTGCTTTATCCTCATGGCCATAGTCTTCATTTTGTTCATTTTTGCTTTCAACATTTTTCTGCTTCTGTATTCGCAAGTTCGTGCGTAAAGGGAGATTTAGGGTTTCAGTTGGTTTAGTTTAGTGTTTTCATTCTTTATTTATGAATATTGAAGTTGGTTTGTGTCTCCAAAGCCACTTTCTATTGTTTTGTGAGAATGTTTGAGTTTTTTATAGCTGTCTATTGTTATTGCCTTGGGATTATTTTGTTTTGTATATTGACGTCTTCTGTGCAAAATTTCAAGGCTTTTAATATTGGACGGGATTAGGCTCTTTTTTATTGATGATGTTGTTTGTTTGTTTTCTTTTTTATATGTAAAATCAAGTGGATTTGTACAACCATGGCATTTTGCCAATTTATACAATTAAACATATTGGCCTTATTATTATTACCTATAAAAACTTGGCTATGGCAGACATATTATCGGAGATATACTTGATATGGCATTTCCTTTAATCAAGTATAAAAATACAAGGTTTGCAATAAACATTAAACTTGGAGATCCAACAGTTAGCATGAATCTCCTAAACTCATGAAAAATACTAGGTACCTCTATTGGTGATATGTAAACCATAGGATCTTACCTACTAATCCTAGTGGGATCCTGCCAGGAACAACACAATAACTTAAATACCATTTGACAAACATCGTTAGACCGGCTGGGAGATCTGTGGTAGGCTTATATCTGAGTTCCATGTTTGCAAGAGTGATATTGGCATGTGTATAAGGTACATCTCCATTACTAGGCATTCTGATCACATTCTTCCTAGTCTTTACCTTCAACAATCCCTCAAGGATCCTTATGAGATCTGGAATAGAGACTGGTGAAGTGTTCCCCAAATTGCATACCCTGAGTTGGGCAAGGCCAGTCTTCTTGCCCCCACTTCTTGTGCTCTTCTCTGCAGTATCAAGAGCACCCACACAACCCTTCACAATGTCATCAATATAGGTGAAGTCTCTTACAACATCAGCTTGGTGAAGAAGAACTAGGCCATATCAGGTCTACCCCAAGGTCCATAAACGGTAAAAAACCTCAGACCTATGATGGGGAGCCCATATCGAGTCTGCAAGATATGGTGAGTCTACTACCAACTCCTCTTAAACTGTGAACATTTTTATGAAGTATTGACATGGATTTTATAGAAGACAAATATGGTTTGTACGCTTGCAGTTGCCCAAATTGTTCGTGGGCTATTTTCATTGCCTATACTCAAAAAATTTAAGTGGGTCACCCATCTGGGAGACGAACCTTCTCTAAATTTCCTAAGAAATCCCAAAGAAGATAAATGACAGGGTTTCTCATGGAAAGGAGACCACCCTCTGCCACTTCTTCGATAAGTTAGAAGTCGCTATCTCAAAGGTAGTCTGATTAAGAGCCAGATGGGGAAAAGGTTCCTTTATATGGTGAGACTACACATCTAAAATTGTAGTCACCTTTAACAGGGCCTCCAAAAGCAAGCTGGGCAAAGAATGAGGTCAATGTTGGCTAATGAACAATGCGTATCTCTTTTAGGAGCTTACAATACCAAATTTGAGAAGGGCTGAAACAACAAGGTTGAATCTATTAGTATTTTCCAACAACTTATATGATAAGCTTCTAGTTCTTAAAACAGGTGGCCTTGTATTACAGACACACCCTATGCTAATGGAGCTAACTCAATTATGGGAAACCTTAGCTGGAGATACCTTGATACTAAGCAAATATGAAGGTTGTTTTCCCCTGTTCTAATAACTACATGTTGTCACCTATTGATTTTGGTATGATTTGTTTCATTTTTTTGCTATCTCCTAGGCATAATTGTATCCAATGTCCCATGTTTGATTAACTTCATCAAAAAATATTGAGGTGTGGCTAATTTCAAGGTAAACTGATGAAGTTGCTAAATCTTTGGAGCTAGCTTAGGGATAAAAATATTTGGAATTGGTAGTGGTGGGGATTTGTAAGGGTAAAGGATAGGGGGTGGTGCCTTCAGAGGTGGCTTAGAGATTACAGCTAAAACTCGTCCTGTGCAAATTGATACAACACATGAAAGTGATTGAATACAATATTATTATCAATGTAGACATTAAATTTGGTACTAAATATATTCACAAACATGTCTTTAAAATTAAAGCTTAGAAATTTATATGAATGGAGATGTAAAGCAAGGGAAATTATTTAAGTTTGGGCTCGGTCAAAGAATGTGAAACATAGATGTTTGTGGAACAATATTTTATCAATGTAGACATTCAATTTGGTACTAAATATATTTGCAGACCTGTCTTTAAAATTCAAGCTAAAAAATTCATACAAATGGAGATGTAAAGCAAGGGAAATGATTTAAGTTTGAGCTCAGTCGAAGAATGTGAAACATATATGTTTGTGGAGAAATGTGAGAGGGGAAAAGCATTAAAAGCAAACACAGTTGATAGATGCTAAAAAAACCCAACTCCACACCTTAGTTGACATGGGTAATCTCATGAGGTAGTTGCACAACAAACAGGTCTTCAACTAGCATTGTCCCAGCCTATGCCAAAATGAGAGCTTCAGAACAAAGTATTTGCATGTGTATAGTTTAATTCTTTAAATTGGAATTGACTGGTAACAACAACTAACTAAATTTGGATAAAATGGGTATTTACCACTTCTTTTATTTTGGATCAAATGGGTACATCAAGGAATGCCCACTAAAGCAATTTGGGATACAGAAAGCTATGGCCAAATTGCTGTGAGATATGAATGCCCACTAGCACAAATTTCCAAATAGAAGGTCTCTAATATAACTGTGGGCTAAATGGACATTATCGATGTGCATGATAAATAACACATAACGAAATACAAAAATCTACTAATCAAATTGTGGGTAACTCAAGCAGCAAGAAACCCTCTGTAAAGCTATGAAGCCTTGTGCTAATGTAGAAGCCAGAGTGGAAAGTGAAGGGCTTGTTAAGAGGCCAACATCAGTGTTCCTTCCACTCCAATAGATCCATCTGTTGCTACCCTTTTTATTCTTCTCCATAAACAAAAAAACATAGATATCAAATGATGAGCACACAAATTTTGACCAATCAATGCACTTGTTTTCTACAAATGATTTACTAGGGCTATATAAAAAAAATGCTCAAACTATTGAATCTCCGTATTGCACTTTCTGTTGCAATACAAACACATACAAAATCAAATGCTGATAACGACTCTGAACAACTTCCAAAGGAGGTCATGCTATGTAGAGGCCAACTAGTCATGTTAACAACAAACTTGTGTTAAACTTATAAAGCACGAATACTTGCAGCTGTACTTAAATAATTGTCATACTAAAGCACCAATACTTGTAGCTATAGTTAAAGAATTGTCATACAAGATGATTCAAATATAATAATTCAATGTTAAATCAAAGAAAACCTCTTTAAAGGGAAAAAAATCTTAGAAAACTGCTATTACTTAGTTACCATCCAAATATAAAGTTTGTTTCTATACTCAGCTAAAAACAAAATTCAGCAGAAGATTTTGTTTTGTTAAGAACAAATCTAAATAAGTCTAAAATTCCCAACTATCATAATATCTCAATTAATACAACTAAAATTAAAGGTTAATTTAAAACTTTATACTCAATCCATGCTATAGACCAAATTATACCAAAATACCAATAAGTATAATTGGTATATAATGAATAATGAGGCAAACAAAAATCAAGTCACCATTCCAATTACTGCTCAGAAAAAACTATTCCCTAGGCATTCATTGGAAATCAAATAGAAAATACTTACAATATCATAAATACATTTTTTACATCTTTATTGTTTTTTGCATATGCTTTATGTCATCATGGTAGACTATAAGAATAAATTAACTCTATAGTTCCCAATTTAAGTAGCATTTCTAGACAGACTAATTTTATTTACAAGATTGATGGAATAAAGTAATCAGAGAATGCCATACCTTCATGGATCTTCTTAGGTTGCAATCTATGAAGGGCATCAAATTTACGCATTTACGAGAGTAGGGGATAAACAAGCACAAGATTTTGCACAAAGATTAGGGACTATATTTTGTTTTCTCCTGTGGGACTTTTTGTGCCAATAGCTCTAAAATACGTTAGGAAAGGTGGCATTGTTGTTGCTTTTGGAATTCACATGTCTCAGATTCCTACATTCCTATATTCCATTTTATGAGGTGAGAAACAAGTTGTATCAATTGCCAATTTGACCAGACATGATGCAGTTGAGTTTCTTTAGCTTGCACCCAAGGCTCATGTCAAAATAGAAACTTTTATATTCTCCTTGGATGAAGCGAATGAAGGACTTGCAGCTCTCAGAGAGCATAGGTTGGAGGGTGTTGTTGTATTAGTTCCATGAGATGATTTAGAGGATAATGGCTGCCATACAAAGGAGTTATAGTTATGTTGGGAATAAAGCTTTCTCTCTTCATAGTTAATATTGAAATGCATGTTGAATTGTCAATTTATGTTGTCCCAATTGTCAGAATCATGTCTTTTGGCATCCTTATATTCGTATGTAGAAAACTATTCTATGTGTAGCTGTTTTGAAAGGTTCTTCTCTCTTCTTTTAGATAACTGGGATTGGGGTTCGCTGCACTCAAACAACAAGCAAGCCCATTAATGCATGAACAAAAAAAAACTATTGTCTACAATCATTTTCAAGTTGTGGCAATATCAGATTTACTAACTTTTTTCTGGCAGTTCATATACTTTAAAATACTATTTTGATTGTGGAAGATATGCTGCAGGAAATATTCAGATATCAATTGGGATTATGGGGCTTTCTTGTTTGTTGTATTGGCACATAAACAATTTTTGAGGTTATGTTCAGTTGTATCTAATTTGGGAAATACCATTGGCTCTCACTTGGACGCAAGATACACACAAGACAGACAAATTTGGCTGCTTTTTCAAGTGCGTGTGGTTTTTTATAGGAATTGTATGCATAGTTTTGGATTGGAGTTTGCAGTAAAGGGAAGAACTGAGAACATTGGGAAAAGCCCTTCAGAGATTTGGACTGGTTTAGTTTATACTATTGTTGAGAAATTTGGGTGAGTAGCATCCTCCCAATCTCGAAGCTCAAGGCTCTTCAGATATTCTGTTTGGTTGATTAGATATTTTGTTTGGTTATGTTTATAGTGGAGTAGAGGCAATGTAGTAGCTTTGTACGAAAGGCATTGAAGTGACACCCAGATGTGCTTCTTTTCATTTGGTGAAGCTCAACAATCAGTAACCCTTCAATACCTGATTTACATTTTGATTTTCTGGGTTTTACTTTTTAATTTGGAAATTCTTCTTATTTTGATTTCCATATGAGGGCATATCTGTGTCAATTTTGTATTGGGCTTTATGTATTTACAAGTTTAGACTTGGGAAGAGGTGGTAGTTTGGGGTATCCTGCATAGCCTCCCATACCAAATGCAATGCTTTTTGCTCTTTTTTTGGGCACCCTTGCCCTATTTAGATTCGACCCTCTGTGCTGAATGTAGGTTTATATTTTCTTCCCTGCCTTTTTGCAAGCCATATGCTCATACTTAAGAGAGTTTCTTTAGTTGGTCCTCATTGAATGTGATTCTACAAAGATAGAAAGCTACTCCACACAAAGAGATGGTTCAATCCACCCAAACAGAAACATGTACATATCTGTGACTTCAAAAGTTATAGATAGTTGAATGGAAGTTGTACATGTTCCATTCTTACCAATTACACTGTTTCATACTTAAGTAAATGATAGTGACAACTATCAACAACTTGAGACACAGTAACTGTGCACTAACAACAACCTTCAACCAAAGCTTGAGTAATGGAAGTCAATGATGTTGGCCATGGATAGAAATTATGTAACTGTTAAAAATGGTTAGAAAGGGTCCCATTAAAAGCTCAACATCATCAAAGCACTAGTTAAAACTACATATGACAGTAGAAAATGATTAATAAACTAAAATATTAGTAAGGATCTCTATGCTGATCCCACTTTGAAGCTTGCCTTGTTCATCAACTTTTTGAAATAAAAAATCTATTTTGTTTATAAGGTCTCATTCACAAGCATTAGATAATTCTATTGCAGGAATTCTGAGTTGGAAAGAATCGATATATTGGAATTGTTATTTCTTTTAGCATCATAAACAAAAACTCACAGAAAAATGAACATGGGTCACGGGCTTGCTTATTTGAAGTTTTAGTTCTCTAAAACTTTTACCGTTCATTTGTCATCATTCATTTGTTATCTTTCCAGGATTTCTTAAGTGATTTCTTAGTTTTGAGGTATGAAAGAATTGAATGTTGCTTGACTCTGAGATGTGAAAGAATTTAATGTTTTAAATAAAGTTAATAATTTGTTTGCAGAATATCTAAATTATGATTGCAAAAAGTGTTTATTGTGTTTAGTGAATTATGTGTTTTCCATACATTTGACCTTTGCATCATTATTGTCTTTCCTAAGCATGCCTTGGGGGAGAATCTGTTTGGGTTAAGGTTGTCATTTATTGTGTAGGAAATGATTGTATTGATGGCCACCATTTAAATTAACTTCTCTTTCCATTCATGCTGGGTAAATTGGCATGTAGATGTTTTTCTTTAAATTATTTATTCACAGTGGGTAAATTGGCATGAAGAAGTTTTCTTTTAATTTAATTTAATTTTATTCTTTCATAACAATAATTAGTAATACTAATTCTTTCATTAAAATCACTATTATTTCTTAGCATTAATTTCCAATATCACTTCTTAACATTATTGTTAGTTTATATTCATTATTGTTAATGGTATAAATCTAGATACAATATTCCTGCCATAATAAATATTTTCCAGAATCACTATTAAACCTATAATCAAAATCACTATCACAGTTACTACTCTTTCACTTATTCACCATAGAGGGATTTCTTCTTTACTTCTCCAATTTTTGCCTACTTATAGCAAATAAATAAAATCTTTTCATTATTATTTTTTTTCATTTGCAGTGCAGCGATGATTCAATGAAGGGGATTTATTTTTAAAAAAATTAGGGAGTGATTGTTGATTGTTCTTTTATTACTCGATTTGATCTTTTATTTTATCCTATTTTCCCCTCAATAGGAATATTACCAAACTAATGAATATACGGGTGGGCGACTGGATGCTATACGCAAATAATATTCTTCACAACACAAATAATAATAAATGCTTGCAGTTGCTAACCTATGGTCCTCATGTTCTTCCCAATGCACAATCTTTCCATGAATTGGCCTTAGCAAGATAGATTGCTTTTATCAGAATTAGTAAATAATGTTTCATTAAATAATTACATAAATAAGAAATATACTTTGGAAGTTTTAGAGTACAACAAAATAAATAAAATTGGAGTAAAATGCATCTATTTATTGATTGTTGGGTATGTGCAGGGTCATCATGGAAAAAACAGGCCCTTAAGTGGCAAAAAATTCAAAAAAATCAGAGTTAGGCAACTTGACGTAAAAATTTGAATAAGTTATCTATATTATTTCAAAAATATGTAAGAATAGAATTGTAGAAAATTGAATGTAGTTTCCAAACTACTAGGTTTATTTAAAAAAAAATCTATTTAGTGAAAATTTGAAATTTCAATGAGTACTTAAATTTCGGGAAAAAATAAGTAGGTGTCTATCCACCACCCTAACCACAACAAAATGATAATATTTTTTTATAAGATTTTAGATACAAGTAGAGGACTCTTGTTCGATGTGATGCATATTTTTTTGTAATTTTTTCCAAGTAAATAATTAATTATGAATTTTTATTACAACTTTTAAAAAATATAAAAACTCATATGTCTAACCACCTTAACTTGGTCAAAACTTCATGAAATTCAAATTTTCTTTTTTTAATCCTATAGTATGCGAAGCATAGAATGTGACACATGTTTCAGATTCAAAAAAAGTGATACCGTTTGAAAGCGATAGATGTTTTTCAATGAACCTATCAATCAGGACTTTAGTCGTAATTCAAATAGAAAATGAATAACAATTATTTATTAAATTCAAAGTATAGCTTAATTTATATTGGTGGAAAGGTGAGAAACTCCTTTAAAAACCCTTTTTATTTCATTAATTTTGCGTAAAAAAAAGTCGTCAGCCACATACCCTACACATACCCATTATATCACCACTTTTTGGCCCATCATGATCCTGCACATAGCCTGTTGGTATAGTTTGGCTTATTGTGTTGCCTTTGGAGCATCCCCTCCTTCATTTGGAACACCCATATCCTATTGAAACTCTGTTTTACATTTTTTAGACCATCCCATTTCCAAATGTCTATTTATGAATCATACAAATGCAACTTTTATTGTTATCAAATAATCAAATGTGTTCTTGTTACGAAACTCCCCAGGTAATGGCAAACTTGCAACCGCCTACAGACATTATCACCATCTCTAGAAACTTGTCTAAGGGAGACATTACAGGATCGAAAGCTAATGCTCCTCCTCCCTCGCCATCAGACTCTTCTTCTGTTCATTGGGTTGGCATGTACCAAAGCAACATTTTAGTCCTTGCAAAGAACATTATGAGAGATTGGGACGACGCTATTGAAGATGCTAAGAAGACATGCAAGGAAGCATTTCATGTGCAAAACCATGGCGTCAAGCTAGTGCAACAGACAGTCCATAAATTCCATACAACATATCTTGTTTTAGATGTGTACTACAACTTCCTCTAAGCATTAAAATATGATGCATTGTATGGCATGGGAAATGCTACTACGATTAAGGAAGATTTTTTGAAACTCCTAGCAAACATCAACTTATGATTTTTTGTGAAGGTGGGGAGCATGGCTTCCCTCTTGATACAGAATGTAGACACCAACTACTAATCATCCAACCCCTTCTTTTTTGCTAGCACGACAAATAATTAAACCTTGTATGTGGTGTTAGAAGATATGCTATGGTGGGAAGAATGTACAACTCCTTTCCCCTATCTATTGCTTTGTCCTTTGGTCTTTTCCATTGTAAAGATACATAAAACATTATTACAGTTGACTCAATGTTTCTAAGTGTCAATTTTGTGTCTGCTTGACTTCATGTATCTTTGAGCTATTAAAATCAAAACTATACATATGTAACATACACGATTGTCAAAAATGAGTATAGTTGATAATGAATAGCATAAAGAGTATCTATTTTTCCTTTGCTCACTCCACACAATGAGGTAGATGTTAATAGAAAGTGTGCAAAAATTAATTGTTCTAGGAATGTTGCCCCTTGCACCCATCTAAATTTTGTTGTTGAGCTCTTCTTTGGTTTGCTCGGCTATATCTAGCAATTAGTTGCTATTGTTTGATGAAAAGGTTGTTCTATTGACTTCTTTTCACAACACCTTACATCCAATACACTTTTGCAAGCTTCTTTCCTTGACCCGCACCATGGAAAGCTTATTGACTCCAGATGCAATTAGATTGATGCATGAAGGAAATGTGGCTTTGGAACCTCATGTCTAGGTCATAGCTATCTCAAGTTTTGGCTTTGAATATACACACAACAATCGATATAGGTTTGATATCTCCGACGATGTACACAAGCACAAAGCGTCATTGCCAGCTAGGTACATTAGCCACATAGAATCAAATGCACTCACACCTAGCTCTATAGTGCACTTGAAAAGATACAACCGTCCTCAATCAACTAGCACAAGATATGTTTATGTATTGATTACTATTTGACACAAGAATAAATGAGGCTTGCTCTCCTCTTACATATTGTTGCTTATTCTTTCTCTTGTTATAACTATTTAAGTGGATTTTTATTTCTGACCTTGACATTGTGCACACAATGCATGCTTTAGTTGGGGAGCCAATTTTCCTATGCATGAAAGATCTTGAATAGGTTGGGTGCTCAACAGTAGAATCTTCTGATTCACCTGCATCTTCAAAAACCCTTCCCTTCTTGGAAGATTAGCTCCTCAGCGTCTACTATTTGGTGTCAATCCAGTTCTAGAGAAGGAGGCCCCATTGACAATCATCCCTATCAAAAACTTGAACCCATTCTAGCCAAGGTGTACCGTCAAAGGTCATGTAATTATGAAGTCTAAAATACATAGCTACAACATGAAGAAAGGAAGTGGCCACCTCTTTACCTTTGATATTATAGATTGTGAAGGAACTGAGACACATGTGACATGCTTCAATGAAGTAGCTCACATCCATTACGATAAAATCATCACAGGAGCTACATACACATTATCTAGAGGATTGATCTAGCCTGCTAATAGACTCTATAACAAGCTTAATAGTGGGTTGTAAATTTTGCTTATGCCTGACTCAAGGATTACCCTTTGTGAAGATGGCATCTCCATCCCAAAAGACCACTACTCTTTCACACCTCTCAATGCATTGGTAAGCAAAAAAAATGGTTCGAATGTTGATGCCATTGAAATTGTCATTTGCGTACATCCATGCTCCACAATCAGGAGAAGAGATGGGACATAGGTCACAAGATGGACTTTAACAATTTTTGACATGACCGACACAGCTATAGATGTTACTTTATGGGGATCGTCAGCCGAAAGGGAGGGTGCACAAGTCTAAGATAAAATACCTCATCCATGAATCAACAATTCTCTCTATTAGAAATGGGCATGTTTCTAAATTCAATGGAAAAGTGATTAACACCTCATCCACTACAAAACTATGGATAGACCCTGAAATCGAGGAGACAAAGCAGATTAAAACTTGGTTCAAAGAAAATGACATTGACATTCAGGCTTCATCTACTAGCTCCTTTTGGATGCCCCCACCTGCTAGAAGAATGATGATGATCAGTGACATTCGCCAAGAGGCTCCAAATACAACACAAAATCTGCAATGCATGCTGATGGCAACGACACGATTCATAAAAACTGGCTCATTCTACTATCCAACATGCCCTTCCCACTCAAGTAACAAACCTTGCAAGAAAAGACTATCCCAAACAGATGATGGAAACTGGTTTTTTGCAAAGTGCAATACAATACTTGTCGACTATGAATATAGATATATACTTCAAGTCAAGTTGCAGGACCAAACAAATGAAATATGGGTAGTCACATTTGATGAAGGGGCAACAAAACTCATGGGCATGCCTACAGACAAACTATACAACCTACAATTTGATCAAGTTGCTGACAGAAATGTGGAGGAGGTGATTAGAGATGTATTGAACAAGTAATACCTATTCACGCTACGTTGTAACCTTGAAATGTACAATGGTGAGCCACATTTGAAAGCAACTATTGCAAAGGTCGAACAACTAGATTACACTAAAGAGAGTACTTTTTGGTCAAAAATATCTAGGAAATGTGCAATGTAAAGGCTACTCCCTCCATTGACCACGACGTTGTACCATAGATGGTTGTGCAAAATATAGAATCGTCTTAGCTGTACTACGTAGCCTAATATATTTTCCATGTTCTTTGTACAAGTGTAGTATGATTGTGTATGGTATGTGTGGAAAAAAAAATCATGTTGTAAAGAACTATGTCGATATATTTTTATGTGAAAAATATCATGCTAATGCCTTTAAATGGATATAAATATTTAAAATCTTATGTTTCTTTGTTTGTTTTCCCTGCTCTTCATGCTTCACCCAAATTGCACCTTTTTTGGCCACGCTTAGAAACGCTTGTTGTAACAATATGTACATGTTTATTTGGACGGTTACATATGCACCTTTGACTTCTTCCATCAATTTGTGTTCCTTCTCATACTACAATACACATTTGTGAACCAGTAAGGAATATCTTTAGATTTTCATCTACACTTAAGCTATGTAATATTTTATGGTTTCATCCAGTTTTTCTATACGCTTATTCTTAATTTACCCTGACATTTCCAGACCCACATATGGTAGACTCCTCTATAGGGAACAATGAAGGTGACCCACATCAACAAGAGGTCAGAAGATAACAAAACTGAGAAAGAAAACGGGCTTACTATGCTCGCCATAGAGAAGATATAACTACTTGAAGGCGACTAAAAATATTACAACAAAGTCAAAATAGCCCCCAACAAAGAGAATCCCAAAGACTACGAGATTGTGAGAAAAGTCGACAATACTATGTGCATCATAGAGAGGAAATAAATGCAAAAAAGTGCAATAGATCCTTACAGAAACAAACATGGCAATATCAACATATGCAGACCCAAAAAAACATAGAACATGGAGCATCATTCAACAACAATGCTAACTTGATGATAGCAATAAAAAAATTATGGCAAAGAATAGATGCACTTTCCAATCGGAAAATATGCATTATATGCAAGGAATGTTACCCAGGCATGCTTCTCCATTCATCAGATACTAATGCAACTTGTAAAAGATGTTTCACTGAGAGAGGCATCCCTCGATTCTCCGCACTCAACAACATGGAACCAGGAGAACAACCTTTTGTATTGAAAAGGCTAACCCAAATGGAGGAAATGCTCATTGCCAGAGTCAACCCAGTGCTACAATTAACCCACACTCTTGGAGGGCAGTATAAATATAGTGGTCACATGATTAGCTTCCCACAAGATATAAAGAACATTGCAAAAGTTCTTCCATGCATAATACATGACTTGGACATACTCATAGTTCAGAGACTGGATACAAAAGGGAATTATTACGATTATTATGTAAGTAGAAGCCATATCATAGATGCATTGCAATACAAAGTCAAATATGACCCATACTATCAGGATGTTGCAATAAGTTTTGACCACTTAGAGAAATTTCCTGAAGCAAGAACAAACATATCGAATATGCTACACACCATTGAAACTAGCGAAGACATAGTGGTTCCAAATAATGAAATTGACTATGATGGGGATGATATTGAAAGTAGCACAGTAAACACATCATTGTTTATGGCTAGATTTCCAAATAGATGTCATGAATTAGAAATTATTAAGAAAACATTGGACCTTGAGGACAACGCAAACAACATTATCGATTTGCCTGAAATAAACTCATCTCCAATAAATGAATACAATACTGAGGGGTTGCTTGATATGGCATTTTTGATGCTCTTTCCAAATGGAGCTGCACTACAAATGCAACCATGAATTAGGGAAGTGCACATGCATGAGTATGCAATCCACTTGATGAGATTTCATGACCAAAGATTTGGAAGGTATCCAAGGTTTCGATAATTCATGTTTAATCGTATGATGCGGCATTGTAGCCAAGGGCTTGCAACAATTTTCATTAAAAAAAATGTAGAAGAAAACATGCCAACCACTATTGAAAACCTCCGAGTACTATTGTTGAGAAGCCGAGATGCTCACTTGTGGCATTCTTTTCAAATTGAATTTGCTGCCCACTTGAGAATGACGATGAATTATGGAAATGATGACACTTTGCATGTAGTTTTGGTGCCCTTTCCTATGCAGGGTCACGTCAACGCTTTCATACATCTCGTCGATCTCTTATCTGCACGAGGTTTTTTCATCACTTTTGTTAATACAAAATGGACTGAGAAATGCATGCTTGGAAGTGCAGAGCATAAGTTGCAATTGCAGCAATCCAAATCCAATTTCTAATTTTTGTCATTCATAGACAGCTTACCATTGGAGCACAACCACACCACCCACCTGGGTGAGCTATTTACAATGCTAGCAAAGCATGGACTCACCTTGGACGCTCTCCTCCTTACTCACACTAGGAATGGCGTTCCTCCCGCCAATTGCATCATGGCAGACAGTACCATGTCGTGCACTGTATCAGTGGCTGCCAATGTGCCAAGAGATGTCTTCTGGCCTTATTGTATCACTGTCTATATTGCCCAAAAATATGCTCATTCTCTCATTTCTCAGGGTCACATTCCTGTAAAAAGTATTCTTCTGCTCTACTTTTAATATAACTTCAATTCCTTTTTGTCTCTAGTTTGAGTATTAACTTGCAGGTGTGTTGATTGTAGTGAGCAAAAGAAAATGTTGTTGGAATATTTTATTCTGTAGTTAGTAGACCTGACACCTCAGCCCCCACGTCACATGAAGACCACCAAGTTGTAGCCAATGTATACCTGCAATATTTATTTTGGTAGGTAAATTTGAATTTGAAATGGAGTACATGTTTTTTGAGTTTGAAATAGCTGTTGCAGCTTACGACAATTAATGTGGTTAGGTAGATTTGAAATTTGAATTTGAGCGCTCATTCTCATGAGCTGAAAGTAAGACAAAAGGAATGTCTTGGAAACCGTTGGTGTTAGACAAGAAGTAGAAGCAAGTTTTTGTATTGGAAGGTGACCCTGCAGTAGCAGATGAAGTAGAGAATGTTCAACACAAAACAATGATAGTAGCAGCACAGAAAGAATGTTTATCAGTCACAATGCATTGTCAGCTACAACTACAGGATTGTAGCAGTTTATGTTTTTGGAGGTGTGAGTGTAGCACCCAATCATTGGACATCTGTAAAAATAGCTTATTTTTATTTTGTTCATGTAAATCAGAGAATATCCTCTGAGTTTTTGTATTTTGAAGAAAATAAGGAATATATGCAAACTTTATTTCTTTTTGTTTAGTCTTGCTATCACTGTGCATTCACTGTGCATATTCTGTACGTTTATTTTGCTCTATCCATCCTATCACAATAGTGACTTTGTGTTTTATTGCACCCTTGACTCCCAAATAGTGGTATCAGAGCCCTATTTTTCTAGGCAGTTAGTCAGTGTGTTATTGTGGGTAAAGCCCTAGGTTATCCAGGCATTGTTTAGTCTTTTCAAATTTGAGAAATATGGCAGGAGGTGATAGTAAAGGTTGGCATCAACCACCAAATTTTGATGGGAAGAATTATGATATATGGGCTAAGAAGATGAGAACCATCTTAGTTGCAAATGACCTATGGGAGTTGGTCACCAATGGGTTCAATGATATCACAAACCCAAATGCATTTGTAGACCTTTCAAATGCACAGAAAAACTAGTTGAAAGAGATAAGAATGAAGGATGCAAAATCCCTCAATTTTATTGAGGCAGCCTTAAGTGAGACTATTTTCCCATGTATTGCAACATCAACTATGCAAAACAAGCTTGGGAAATATTGCAAAATAGTTACAAAGGGACTAAAAAAATGAGATTAGCTAAGTTGCAGATCTTGAGAAGAAATTTTGAGACTCTACAAATGAAAGATAATAGTAAGGTTTCAACCCTGGTAAATCAGCTTAGAGTCAATGGAGAAACAATGGAAGAGTAAAGGATTTTTGAGAAAATCCTAAGAAGTCTGCCTACTAAGTTTGACTATGTAGTCATTGCCATTGAAAAGGCAAAGGATTTGTCTCAGATTACTATAGATGAGTTGATGGGTTCACTACAAACCCATGAGCAACGATTGAAAAAATTTGCTCCTTCCCTAGAGCAAGCATTCAAAGCTCAGACCAATGCAAGAGGTTTGAGAAGAGGAAGAAATAATAGAGGAAGAGGTCAAAGAGGCAGAGGAAGAAGTAATTCTGGAAGAGGAGGTTCTGATAGCATAGAGGAGATGAGCATCTCACTGTCAGTAAACCAGTACCAGAGGAAGAACAACAGTTTGAATCAAAGGAATGACAAGAGCAATGTGTAGTGTTATTACTGTCACAAATATGGCCATTATGCTAGCGAGTGTAGAAAGAAGCAGCGTGGCCATGGAGGCCAAAATGCTAATGTTGCAAATGAGAACAAAGCTGAAAATGATAAACAGTCAAATGTTTTCATTGTTTGCAACCTTATTGAATGTGTAACACCAGAAATTTACAACTTTTATTTCTATTTCATGTATATCAGCATGAAGTTAGTTAAAAAGAAAGCAAACAAAATAGCATTCTTTATGAAATAATTCCTTATACTCTACGAATATAACAATAAAACAAACTAATTTAAATCCTAACGAGCATAATGAATAACCTATTCCATAGTGGATTGGTGCTTCTATGGAAAGAAGCCCTTTCCCAATCCTTGCTAAGATAAGCTAAATGATATAATGCCAATGATGATGAGGAGTAAGATGGGAAAAATCAATTCTCAAATGAGGAGAGTGACTTTGCATAGGATTTGTGGATGAAATTGTGGAGTTGTGGAGCATTTGATCAAGAATGAAGCCTTTCATTTATAGATTATTTTGATGAGAGAATGGCCAAATGGATGAATGTGGGATAAAGAACAAGCCAATGAAAAGAGGCCACTTGTCAACTTGTGAGTGGTTGAGGATTGTGCAAGATTTGGGAAATGTGTCCAAGAGGGGGAAATTTCAAATTTGAAATTGAGAGTTGATGCTTAGTTTGACCTTTGCAAGGGACATGTAAGAGACATTAATTACTTTGTTGGATGTACATGTCCACTTGATTTTGAATTCAAACTTGAGGGAATATTCCTCAAAGATGCCATGTTGATGGAAAATGTTGGATTTAATAAATCAATAAGTTGATTTATTTGTGCAAGTGGGGATATCTAGAGGATGTGATGGGTGATTAGGTTAGGGTAATTAGGATTAGATTAGCTTAATGATGATTAGGTGAGTTTGACCTTTTTGAATTGAATATTTGATTTATTTAAATCAGAAAGGGATGGAATATGCATTTGGAGATTTAATTAAATAAAGTTTGGTTTATTTAATTAAAAGGTTGATGTGAGACTTTGATTTATTTAATTAGACCGCACTTGGGACTCAAAGACTAGTTACAGTGGAAGATGAACAGCGATTAATTTCTTCAGTGATTCATAATGTTAATTTTGCATGTCTACATTTTAACCCCTCTTTGAAGCAATGTACTTACATTGCATTGGTTCAAAGAATAAACTTTCTGCGATCAAAACTCAAAAATTTTCTAATTTTTCGGATGCCCCAATAGAAAGATGTACACTGGTACATTGCTCCCTTGAGAGATCGAGTGAAAATATTCGATTTGAAGGTCGATCTCATGATAAAGAAGTTAAAAATGGATGGTTATGATGATGATGCAAATGAGGGTGTTTAAAGATGCTTAGAATAGCCAATCTATATTATCCTAAACAACTTAAATGATGATATGATGTATGAGATGCATGAAATGGATGATGTGATATGCTATGATTATGCAATGGATGTTTTATGCATATGCTTAGACTAACAGATCTATATTATGATGATGTCTATTTGTGATTATGTAAATGTGAATACTTGAGATCTATATGATGATATACTGTGATTATGAAAATGTATGATTCTATGAGATGCTTAGACTAACAGATCTATATTATGATGATGAAAAGGCATGTGAGATGATGTGCAAAA
>VDFB02227524.1:0-10152 GCA_007258455.2 Sequoia sempervirens
CAATGCAGATTTGATTATAACTAGAAAAACCATCCATGAGGGATAACATCTCATGTCTTGCAGTTAGGTCAACTATGATGCCAATGTTGGGAAAAGGAAAGTCATCCTTTGGACATGCTTTTTTTAGGTCTCAGAAATCTGTACATACCCGAATCAGCCCATTTGGCTTTGTCAAGCGGCACTAGATTACAAAATCCATTGACATAATCTATAGACCTTATGAATCATCCGGTGAATTTCTTTAACTTCGGCCTTGACCAATAGGGCCACTTGAGGGGTGCATTTTTGTTGCAGCAAGCGGCGGTTTTAGCATTGGGTAATAGTGGCGGATGATGCGGGGAACCTTTGGGGTCCAATCACGGCATGTCGACATAAGACCATGCAAAGTTGATTTTCCGCGCTGCAAAGAATTTATGAAATTCTGGTTTCTCTTCATTAGTGAATGATGCGGCAAATAGGACCATCTTGGGGTCTTCTACAGTTGAAATATTATCCTCTATTGTGTCCTCAATAAGCATGGCTGATTTCTCCTGTTGCACGAGGAGAAAGTCCAGTCCTCCATCTTTGGGCGCCTCAGAGAGGTTTTCACCTGCAGATACGTCCTTTATTTTTACTATTTTATCGTCAAGAGGTGCCTTTCGGTTTTCACCTAGAGACGTTTTATTTTTTACTTTATTTTTACTTTTGCGACTAGAGGACTGGACCGTCTCACCAAAGTATGCGGTGCAGTCTAAATCAATAGCAAATCCTGATTTGTGGTCCCCACTAGGTATGCCTTCTCGTAATCCCATGAATTCGGCAATGGCTTCATCATTTTGGAATGTGTCCAGAACTGGCGGTCCTTGTTGGTCCCAATCGACTAGTTCAGGGTAAACTAAAGAGATGTCATCATCAAGGCTAGTGAATTGGGGTGAGGATGCAGATAGCATGCAGATGGATTCACTGATGTTGTAGATGAGGTTATCATCATCCAACTCCACATCGGACTCTAGCCAATATTCTCCTTCACTAGTGTCATATTCATTATCGTAATAAGGAGTGAAGGTTTTAGAGTCCTGGTTATCAATATCGTCTGACACTTCAGATAGATTGGACTGAGGGGGGTCAGATAATGGCTGTTGTGTGTTGTGGGAAGTGGTAGTAGGGCTTTGACTATTTGGTGCTTGTTCAATTTTGAATGTTTGTCAAAATCGTTGTTCAGAGGTCAATTCCCCTAGTTCGACAGACAAATCATCAAGACAACAGTCACTTAGGGATCGTTCTGAGCCAAATTCCCACTCGTGGGAGTCAGTTTCGGTGAGGGGTTCCCTAGTAGTCTCGACACTGTCAGAAGCATGTACTCGCTCATTTAAAAGTCTAGAGGTACGTCGATCACCATTGGCAAGTGATCCAAACCCTAATCCAAGATACTTCAAAATTTGAAAAGTTTCTATGGGTTCCCTTTGGCCAGTTTTATTTTTTCCAAGGCCACTAGTACCATCGTAGCCTTTAGCCTTCATGAAGTCATAACCTTTGCCATATATTTGAATTGGTAATGGGGGTAATGTGACCGTATCCTTATAGATCCATCCCATGATGTCAGCAAGGTCTTCCTCACTCATGTCTCCCCACTTGATAAAAACTGTATTTGGTGGGACTATGAAGGTTTCCTGAGGTTCCATTCGGAAACATGGCCGACCATAGTCCTTGGGAGATCTAGGCATTGTTGTTATGCTATAGGCTATGTTCAGTTTGAATTCTCCGCAGCTGAGGTCCTGGATTTTAACAGTTGATTCAGTCTTAGGGTTGGTGGAAGGTGGTGGTACGGTGGAAGACGTGGATGGAGCGGATGTGTAAGATGACGTGAGTGTGGAAGGGTCAATGTACTTGGATGATGAGGAGCCAGGTGCTTCTCGATTAATAGGTACTCAATTTTCGGAGATACCCCTTAAATTGGTACAATATTGGAAAGGGTCAGGGTCTCCGTATATGGTTACTTCTGTACCATCAAAAGGAAACTTGAGGCATTGGTGGTATGTTGATGGAACGGCTTTTAAAGCGTGGATCCATGGTCGGCCAAGTAAAATGTTATATGGTAGTTCCAAATCCAGGACCTGGCAGGTTGTGTCCATAATGACCGGTCCCACTCTGATAGGGAGAGAGATAACACCCCTTGAAGAGCGTTCCTCATCATCGTATGCTTTGATCGCTATGCTTTTTGTTGGGTCTACGCACGCATCAGAGAATCCAAGAGCCTTAACCAATTTGAGGGAGCATATATTCAACCCTGCTCCACCATCTACTAAAACCCGTCTAACTTTGTGCTTGTGGACGAAAGTTTCTATGTGTAATGTGTCATTGTGGTTGGTTTTATGTGATGAGTAGTCTTGATCCGAGAAGGTGACATGGTGTGGCATGGTGAGATATCCCACCATAGTTTCAAACTGATTGACATCGATGTCCTTAGGGACTGACGACTCTAGGAGAGTTTTGTCTAGGATTTCTTTGTGTGCCGGAGAGATACGAAGCAGCTCAAGGATAGATATTTGCGCGGGAGTCTTTCCTAGTTGGTCAATGAGGTTGAACTGACTCTTGGGTTTCCACTGTTGTGGGGTTGAGACAGGTTTTGGCTGTTTAGTCGATGCAGCAGGTTGTGATTGTTTAGCCGATGGGCCCGGTATTATGATTTTGGCTTGTCTAGGAGGAGGCAGACCAGCTATAGTGACCTTGCCACTGCGAGTAGTAGCATTACACTGGGGTGCTCTCTTGACCGTAATGGTATTGATGTACCCATCTTCAGTGCGGATATTGTTTATAATTGGTCCACTAGAATAATCGTACTTGACTCGGGCAAAGTTAGCTTGGTTCTGTGAACCTGACGTGGACGCATTATGAGAGCCATGATCTTGCAGTGGATTCTTGTGAATAGTATGATCTGCGTTGGAGGTGAATTGTGATCCCCCTACTTCGATTGTGCGATTTTCAATAAGATCTTGAATTACATTTTTTAGTTGTCGATAGTTAGCGGTTGTATGTCCTTTGGCTCGATGGTATTCGCAAAGTGCATTGTCATTCCACCATGATGGTTTGAACTGTCCTGGGTCATAAGGTTTTATTTCCGGAAGTGTGATGACCCCATGTTGAATGCATTTCTTAAGGACTTCTTCAATGGGTTCACCCAAATGGGTGTATGTGCGACCCTTGGGAAATTGTCTCATTTGACGATATTGCCCTTGACTGTTTTGACCATTTTGGTTGTTTGAAAAAGTATTGGGGGGAGGTGTCAATGTTGTTGTTGGTCTATTTTGTTGTTGAACCCCTTTCAGGGCTAATACGGGACCTACAGTATTTGCAGTCTTGGCATCAACAACACCGTCATTTGTAACATGCTTATTCTTAACCCAATATTTGTTTTTGTCAGCTGGTGGATTGACGTTCGTGTTTTTGGAACCATATCTCAGTTCTCCCTTTGTGATAAGGGCTTTCTCAATCTGGACCCCCTTTTCCACTAATTCTGTGAAGTTTGTGCAACAATGTATTTGCAATGCGAATTTTAGGGGTCCTAGAAGTGTTTGGACGAACATGTCGACTTTTTCCCTTTCAGGAATGTCAATGTGACATCAACTAGCAAGGCTTCTCCATTTTTGAAAGAATGGAATAAATGTCTCACCAGAGTCTTCCTGCGTGAGATTGCACAAGCTAGTGATAGAGGTATCCATGTCAATGTTGTACGCGTAATTTCTTATGAATTTTCGTTTGAGTTCATCCCATGTTTGGATATCTTTTTGCGTTGAGAACCATTCAAGGGCTTGGCCTGCCAAACTTTTGGAAAAAAGTCTCATCAAGTATGTTGGTTCGTAGGCGATATCTGTACAGTTAGTTGCGAATTCGTGAACATGTTCAATGGGATTTGTTTTGCCTCTATATTTTGTGAAGTTGGGTGATACGTATCCTGGTGGAAATGCAGGCATACGTAAGTTCATGTCGAAAGGGTATACATCCAGGTCATATGATATTTCCGATTTCCTGCCTGAAATGTACATGTTTTGCATATTTTTCTCCATATCTCTCATTCTTGCTTTGAGTTCATCTATGGTAGGGTCGTTTACGTTTCCGTATGTTGGGTTACCTGGTACACCATGTGTTCCTGTCTGGTGTGCGTGAATGTTGGTATATTGCAGTGGTACGGATTGTTGTGGTATGTACGACGTGTGTTGTTGGTATTGGAAGTTATGATTTGGTGTCTGTTGATGAGTATGAATGTTGGATGAGTATGTTGGGATATGTCCCCCAGCCATGTGTGTCGTTATTTGGGGGATGTTGTGAGCATGACTGTTATGATGTGTCAATGAAGTCATGGGTTGTGTTATTTGACCACCTTGTGTAAATTGGTGATTTTGCACAAGAGGAACGTTTGTGTTTATACCTTGGGAGGAAATGACGTTTGACTGTGTTGTCATGTTGGAATTTTGTTGTTGTCCTTGAATAAAGATACGTCCTGTGGGTCCCCCCAAAGGATTTTGTGAAATACCACTGGATGGATGTGTCGAAGTTGTGTTCATGGTAGTAGATGTAGTTGTCAAGGGGGGATTGTTTTGACTTGATGATGCCCCCGTGGCATTTACTGTCGTGGCATCGACTGTCATGGTATTTGTTGTGGTCCCAAAGGAAGTATTGCTTGTAGTATTTAGAGGTTGACCACTATGTGACATGTTATGTGCGTTATTGGCATTAGGGTCATGAAGTGTCGAATTTACCGTGTTGGCATGAAATCCTGGTGGTAACTTAGCTCCTTCACTCAAGAGCATAGCTACAAATCTGTCTCTGTCCTGACGAGCTATTGTTTCAACAAGCTGATAGACCTCCGGGTCTTGTGTCAATGCCTCTATGTTTTCCTGAAGTAGTTGGCCATTTTCGTCTCTTTGCAAGTAGAGTTCGAATGTACTGTTTGCTGGAAGTTGATTGTCTTGTTTGGTAAATGGATCATAAAAGGTCCAATTCTGGTCATGTGGAGGACTGTTGACACTAAATGGGGGGTCTTGCCTAAAGTTTTCCATTTGTCTCTTTTGTTTTTGAAGTCTGGTTTCAACCATGAACTGATTTTGCTCAAATTGGAGTGACAACTAAATGCAAGTATGACACTATGTGAAGTCTAAGTTCAAAATGACGCCTAGAATGACTAATGTTTTTGGATTTTTGAGAAAAGGGTATGCAATTTGTATGCAATGTAAGACAAGGTTATCTAAACACTTCTAAGCTCGAACTTTGTTTACGATTTGGACTGCTAAAGGACTTCGTTGGAAATGACAAGTTGACAAGGTCTAAATGACTAGTGAGTCTTCCTAACTAGGCTTTTGAGTTGGAAGAAATCTCAAAAAAAAGGACAATGACTAAAGGAGGTTTGATAACTTAGTCCAAGAGGGTCTAATGTCGAAAACAATGTTTTTGCAAAGGTGTGCTTAAGATTTTCCTAATCCTAAGTATGCAAGTATGGACCTTAAGGACAACGTAATGCTGAATGTACTAAACTAAAAGGAATGAGGTATGCAACCTATGGTGACTAATGCAAGTTTAGACAAGACTTTGAGCAATATCAAGTTTGGTTTCTGACAGAATCTTTTTGATGATAGTGTTTGACGAATGGTTGACAATTTGAAGACCTCAGGTTTCAGATGCGTTTTGACAAATCAGTTGCGTCGTCGAAAATCACTTGCGGTTTGACAGATGCGACTCAGTTTAGTTTCAACCTAATTTTCGTGTTGTTTTGATGGAAGTTTTGACTTGTTTTGATGAATGTTTTGTTTGAACTGTGACAAAACCAGAATGCACTTGACAAACACAGCGTTTTAAAAGGTATCCAAGCACACATGAGATAAACACAATCCTAAAAAGGCCACTAGGCCTTGGGTTTGTATACTTGATATAGCCCACCAGTTATACCCCGGATTGGTGATGAACACCTTTCCTTCTCGAGAGCGGACAACTTAGAATTTGGTGGCATTGGCTCCCCTCCACGGCTCATTAACGTCATTCGGAGCACACCAGAATTCAGTTCATTGGGTAGTGACATCCCAAAATTTGCTATCCTCACTCAAGGGGATGAGTAGTGAAGTGATCTTGGACATGATGCTGTACCACTGCACTATATCAAACAGCGGCCAATAAAACGGTTGGATGCAGACAAGGTGTTTAATTCGGGCATTACTGATTCATTAGAAATGATCCCATGCGGTGAGTCCCCTTTGGATCCATCTCGATCAGAACCACGCTCTCATTGATTCTTAGGCTTTCTAAGAACCCACTTTTCTATCTTGTTTGGGGATCCCTCGGTGTTAGGGTGCTACTGCAGTCACGGAGTAGTCTGAGGTGAGTACTTTTTCCCACGGAATGACCCAAGATTCTAAAATTGGGTAACCGTTTCTCTTACACCCAGGATCGCACGAATGCGCAAGGGGAGAGGATACTCCGATATACCGAATCGTGAAGGGTAATTAACAAAAAATAGAATGGGTCTGGTTTTCTGATCACAAGGTTTTCACCAAGTGAGAGCATACTCACCTACCACTCCACAAGCACAATCAGACACAAAAGACATGATTCTTTTTATAAGCACCAAAACTAAGTGTTTGCTAATCTAAAAATAAACAAGCACACTGTTTGTTTGTTTCCCTCTTTGACATGCGAATCTGCAAACAATAAGTTAGTAGTTTTGTAGATAATGGTCTTGGACACACGAAAAAGATCGCCACACGCTACCAGAAAATATTAGTAACAAAAATAATAAAAAAATAAATAAAAACTTAAATGAAAACAGCAAACTTGAAATAGTGATAACTTCATCCAAACTTAACAAAATTTCAAGTGGTAGATATCCATGGAAAGCTAAATGATAAACCTTCAAAACGCAGAAATTTTTTTCCACGATTCTGCCCAAAACAAATGTTATAGACAAAAGAAAACGCGGGTTTAAGAATTAAATTAAAAAAACAGCGAACAGTAAAATACCCATAACTTTATCAAATCTCAACGAAATTTAAAACCGTTTGATGTTCTGGAAAGCTGAGAGTGAGATCTACAAAACCCAGAAACCGTTTGAAAATCTTTTATTCGCCCATTTTTCTGTGCTCAATTGAAGGTGACGGGATTTCGTATGACGTTTTGGCTGTAACCTGCAAAACAGTGAAAACAAACAAGAACACACACGAATTTTTCTGCAAAATGTCGGGTTCACCAATGTAATCAAGGGAAAAATAGATTGTTAAATGGGTTAGCACAAATAACATAAAAATCCAATGAAATAACGAAGTACAATGGAAATGAAATGAAAATACAAGAAACGATATTACCAAGAATCTCCATCTCCCATGCTTGATCTTCGTTACACCTTCTTGCTTGCTGGATAATGTTGCCCTCAGATTTGTACTTTGAGCAATCTAAAATGCCTAAGCCCTACAACAAGATTCGAAGGATTTGATATTGCCTAAATTTCTATGCCTATGAATCAATGCCAATATTAATCAAATGCCTATGACAATGAATA
This sequence comes from Sequoia sempervirens, assembly GCA_007258455.2. Classification (NCBI taxonomy): domain Eukaryota; kingdom Viridiplantae; phylum Streptophyta; class Pinopsida; order Cupressales; family Cupressaceae; genus Sequoia; species Sequoia sempervirens. The sequence continues at coordinate 7,520 of VDFB02227524.1, forward strand.
AGTAAGAGTAAATAAATGCCTATAGTAATTACGTAAAATGTCAAGATATGAAAAATGAGAAGGAAAGGGCATTTTATAGAAAAGGCCATTTCGAACGGACGGACGAGATAAATTAGTGATGAGACCCTAAAATGAACGATCCAGATTAAACCTGAGAATCCCTAATTAGGGTTAAGGCAAAATCCTTAATCGAACGGTTGGAATAAAAATAGATCGACGATGGAGAATAAATGAGACAAATTAATTAGAAAATAAAGATTTTCGAAAAATCAAGAAGATAAGATTGCCTAATTTGCAAGATTCAAAAAATCAAAGAGATAAGATCGCCTGATTTGCAAGATTCGAAAAATCAAAGAGATAAGATTGATTTGAAGATAAGATTTGGAAAATCAAGAATCTGCCCGATTACTTGATTTTTTGAAGATTAATTACTAATTTGAATTAAAATAATTCAAATTATGGATTTCGAGAGATAATAAATAATCTTTTTCAGATTATTTATCAAAAAGGACTGACAGTTAGGATTGACATGATATTTTAAATAATTTAATTTATTTAAAATGAGAAGAATATGAAATTAGCAATTAAATAATTAAATTTAATTATTTAATTCATGAGATAAGATTAATTAATTAAATAAATTAATCGAATTTATTTTAATTAGATGATTAGTGATGTATTAAATAAATAAATAAAAATTTATTTATTTTAATAGTGAAAGGATAATTAAGCCTTGGCGAAATTAAATAAATTAAAAGAAATCTATTTAATTAAAGAAAACAGACAATTGGTGACGTATTTAATAAATAAATTAAAAATTTATTTATTTAATAATCATAAAAGAATCAGGACATGAATTAATTAAATAATTATGAATTATTTAATCAATAGTCGAATGTGGACCAAGGTCTTAATTAAATGTATTAATTATGCTAGGACGAAAGTGGTAAAAATGAAGCTTGCAAGCCTAGGTCATTTTAGGTGTCTACACCATGCTCATGGTGCTTGTTTCAGCCCGTAAAGAGCTTTCTGGACCCTACAAACATTTTCTTCTTGCCCTAGGACTTCATAGCCAGGTGGCTACTCCACATACACCTCTTCTTTCAGCACTCCATTCAAGAAGGTTGATTTCACATCCATTTGTAATACTTTCCATTTTTTGTTGAATACAATTGCTAGGACTACCCACACTGTTTCTAGCCTTGAAACTAGTGCATAAATCTCATCGTAGTCTCTTCTAGGCTATTGTTTATATACCTTAACAAATAGCCTTGCTTTATGCCTTTCAACCTTACCATCAACAGTACATTTGGTGTGTGCAAGAAGTTGAGTCCACTTTTGGCCAAAGAAGTTGATGTTTTCTAATTTTAGAATTTGACACATTTGACCTTAAAATTTGACGCACTTAGAGATGAAATCTTTAAAAAAGCCACTAATCATAAAATTTAGTGCTCGGAGTCTAGTTTCCAAATATGTAATTTATTTCAATACCTAGATTGTACAAATTGAGTTTCAATAGGCGTTTCTAAAAACCACTTTTTAAAAGTGACTTTTTTTTTAGCATACCATGCACATGTACAACATCCATATTTTGACTTAAATTATCGTATTTTTCTAAATCCTTTTGGGAAAATATTTGTGACTCATTGAAGCTTGTTCTTGATATTTTTTGTGATTTTTTATTGATTTTTTTTTTGTTAAAATTTTTATTAGGCATATTTGTCGTTTTGACAAATCGTCATGTACGACACACATAAGATGACCTAAACTTATCATTTTCAATTTTTTAATTGAAAAGAATTGTTTTAATTTTCCTTGTCTAATTGGATTTATTAGAATGTATGATGATCAAAATTTATTAAAAATAGTAAAGACCACGATATTTAAAGTTTATGGACAATTTTATTAGAAATTAATTGAAAATGAAGATAGTAATTACCAAAACAAATTACATGTTAGAATCTGCATTGTCTCCCTTCTAAAGCAGGTTTATTTCATCAAAAATTCTACAAAAATTAGGTCGTATATGTCCAAAGTTGATATTTTTCTCTGACATTGATAGGACCTTCAACTTGCAGGTCAAACTAGGTTGAAGGCCTAGGTTCAGATTTCCAATGCTTTTCCCAAACCAAAATCCTAGGCAAAAACCCGACTACAAAGCAAATAGAAATTCAAATTTTAAAAAATGGGATGATCCCATTTTATAATCGGGATCTTGTTCCTTAGTTTATAATATTCAGACCATTGGGAGGGAAACAAGATCTCGTTTTATAAACAAGATCCTTTTTCCCTTCTAACAGTCCCCACATTGAATATCGGGGAACAAGATCCCGATTATAGAACGAGATCCCGATTTTTATAAACGGGATCCTATTTCTTTTATTTAAATTTACAGCAAAAATTACTATGAAGTCTCCAACTTCACATGTATGGTCGAGAGTAGTAAAAGTAAACTATTTTTCATGAGCTATTGCATTTACAGGTGGTGAACTTGATTTTTAGTTTATTTTTTCAAACGAGGCATCATCTGTAACACCATTTTTGAAGTGGAATTGTGTTATTTTTTGTGTTTGTTTGGAGGAACAAAAGGTCTTCAACTTGCAATATGGATTAAATTTTTCAAAGGAGGCATG
>VDFB02227526.1:0-11936 GCA_007258455.2 Sequoia sempervirens
AGTTCATGTTATTTCTCAACACTTAGAAAGATAATTTTACAATAATAAATAAATCATGTAGAACATATTTAATAATAGACCTCTTTGTTCGCCATTTATATGACTGGTTTGCACATGGGGTGGGACATTAGGGTAGATAAAGTGCAATTGCCCTCTAGTGGGTGGAAGTGGAAGTGTGTACCCACATATTTGATCCACTCGTCTCCCCCACTTGTAGGAGGTGGTAGCCCAATAAAAATTTCCAATTATAGTTTACTGTTGAAGTTTCAAGTACTTAGAATATTATGATATTTAATACAACATGTTTTCAGTATATAATGAAAATTGGCAAATCAGCGTACATGGTTAAATTTTTGAAAGTTTTTCTCTTTAAGAACAATTATGAAGAGAAACATCAAATTGGTCATAAGTTTTTGGAAAATAAAGGGATTGAGTTACAGAGTACGCCAATTCTAGTTATAAGTGATTAGAGTATACAATTAATAATCAGTGTTAAATAACGAATGAAATAAAGTTAGATAAGTCTATTTTTCCTAAAAAAATTAAGTATTAAATGCAAATGAAAAAAAAATGTTGCCATCAAATTAACATAAAATATTGCAAATAGAAATAGAATGTTTCGATCTTGTTGGAAAATCAATATCTATCTAATTTTTACATGATAACTGAGATTTTGGAGGCTTTTACCATTAAATGGATAGTTGGTTTACCATTAAACAAATTACAATTCCTTAGAAACTCCCTAAAAAGGTTTCACCAATCTTCCTTCTCTTTGTTTTACATTTTTCATATTATCAGTCACAAATTTTAAAATAAAATAATAATCATTTTCTTTAATATAGTGTGGAATATAAATAATTGATAACTCTCTTTTCTTAGGATAAGGTTTGTTGCATTCAACATAAAGTAACCCTTTTGTGAATATTAGATGAAATCTTTCAAAAGAAAGACAATTTATTTAGGATTAATATATTTGAAATGAGAATGTTATTTTATTTTTGTATTTTCTAATAAATCAAAATTTTACATGACATTCCGACTTAACAAAGACCCATTATGCTTTTACTCTCTTAATTCTTGTCTTGTTTAAATTATTTTTTAACATTCAATTATTGCCTAGTATTTCATAATAAATCAAACATGTTTAATTACAACTAATGAGTAGAATAGATAAGCCCTATGGATTTATTTTTGAGTAGAAAGTATAAAGAGTCCACAGCTAATTATGTATATTACTTGTCTTGCATTTTTTCCAAAAAATACTATTATATCATCTAAAACAAGTAAATATTTAAAATGCATAAAAATAATTAATTGTCAAATGAAAAATACTTCCAATAAATCCCTTGAATAATAGTTTAACTTTGTGGTGGAAAAATATTTCAGTTGAATAAACTTTGTGGTGGAAAAATACTTTATGTGAAAAAGTACCTTAAAAAATTAGCTCAATATTTTTTTGATTATATCTTTGTGGCAGAAAAATCTTAAAAAAGTTGCGATAAAAAGTTTATGCTCCGTGAAAATCCACCCTTATCACTCAAAAGTTTTGAGCCAATTACATTTCAGAAAATTACTTTTTGATATTTGTTTTGTTAAATATTTTGCATATTTACTTTACAGTTATACAAATATTTGTCAAATAGAAAATAAAAATGAATTCTCATTTGTTTAAATCATAGTTATTAATAAATTGTAAAGGAAAAGAAGTTGTGCCTATAGTTCCTTGATGAAGACTAGCAAGAACCTCTGATATTGATATTTCCTGCCAAAATGTTCAAGAATATAGTTATGTTTTAATTTGTTGTGTCTCCAAAGTTATAGCAACAATGTTGATAATATAATAACTTTATAATAATCTTGAAATTTGTCAATTTTTTGGTTTATGCTATAGTTGACATTGTTGTAATATTTGTACTGAATGTTGAAGATTGAGGAACTTTGTGATTATACATTTATTGTCAGCTTTTTGCCTAGTACATTTTATCACATTTAACTGAGAATAAAAGACATAAACTATGATGACACCTAAATATTGTGCACTATTTTAGTGAGAAAAAATGGCAACAATGCATTAAAAGGATAGTTGATGAGGAATAACAATATTGGTTGTTTCCACTAACAGTGCTTTTAAACTTTGGATATTGGTATATATAATGGTCAGTTGAGGATAATGACATTGCATACAGGTTTAGGGCATGTGAACATGATCTTACATATGCTAGTTAAGACCCTTGTTTCAAGAATTATGAAACACGTGATAGTTGAATAGGTGAAGGGTAGTCATAGTCCTCTGCAAATGAGAAATACACTAAAAAAAACTAAAAGCCTGATGTGTCCAAGTATAAATGCACCTTTTTGTCTATGTTTGAACTTCCATCTATTTTAGAGCAACATATCTTAGTGAATTGCAAATGGTAAACAATGTTCATCTGAACCATACATAGCCTTGTTTTGAGGCTTTTCTTATATAATTTCAATTACCATTTGTCTTTATGGTGTGAAAATTTAGTTGTATTAGTATGTTTATGTTGTTTCTTTGTTTTAAATTTTTGAGATACTGCACTGATAGAGAATTGCAAGATTCTTGGTGACACAATGTTATAAGGAATTCAAATGACTAGTTTGCAGTTGGCAATAACCTAGAGTATATGTGGACCAAAACTTAAAAGATGAGATAAGAGAACCCAAATCATAGTTTGACTGAAAAGTGTAAGTAAGGCTTTGGAGCTCAAATCTTAGTGGAAGTGGGAAGGCATGGTTTTTCGACCCATCACTGGTTAGAAATGATCACGATTTATAGAGCCAACATGGTTTAGAAGTAATATTTGTGCTTGGAGAGGCGTTGATTACATAGATTTAGGATCTTGTTCATGCACTTCAAAATTTTAAAAATTTGATTGATTCTTGCAAGAAATTGTACTCATCCTAATTCAAATTATGAAATGACACACCTTCATGACATCACTATATGGCATGTTGGAAGGGTTGCCTTAAAAGTGCGGTTGGAAGCATCACCTCTAAAAACTACAACTAAAGCATAATTTTGATAAATATACTATGTTTTGAGGGCATACAAGTTTCAATTCTTTGTTTACTATATATTTTCTCATTGATCATCCTGTTTATATTTGCAATGCCTAACACATACATTTTTGTTTTAGTTAAGGTCTAATCTTTATATCACAAATTTTTGATCAGTGTGAGCTTATTCTTGTCAAATCAGTGTTTTGAAATTTGTGTTGTAGAGAGTAATGAAAATACATTATTGGTTTTGTATTTAACTATTCAACATTTATTCCATAGATTGTTTACTTGCTTCTCAGGAAACCTTGTTGGCATTTACACTCTCTAGTCTCTGGGTCCATGAGGTTTGTTGTGGTGTTATATTGTGTTAGTCATCCATTGTTTTGTTGACTCAACTAAAAAATAAAAATTCTTTATGAGCAAGCACGATGTGCATTTTCTCTCTCTTTTGTCAAACCATATCTGTGAAATCCAAGAATAAAATGAATTCCTAGAACCAGTTGGGGGTAGTCGACACATTAATTGAATGTTGACACTTCATGATCAAGGGATTATGAAGTTTTTGTGTCAAAACTGCATTCCTAAGTTAACATATACTTTCCAAAACTATCCAATTGGGTCTTAATTTCAACGAAGAATAAATTTGAAAAGAAAATGGAAACTTCAAAGTTCAAATCCCCATACCAAAGAAAGTAATTAGCTTATGGGTTGTTGTCATGTTATCACAAGTAAGGATAGCAACTTCAATCAAAATAAGTTCACATGCATGGTTTTGAAAAAAATAGTTAAATACATGGTATGCACTATTGTCATAGTAATGAAGGCCAAGAAAAAATAATAAGTTGTTTCTCCTATAAAAGTCTACTACACTACTAAGTTATCATGCCCATCCTAACTCAAAACAAGAAAACTACTTTCAGATGGAAACCAATTATGGTCAATGCTGGATAAAAATGCAACCACTGTTCATGCTATTATGTTTTATTTGAATCTTGTTCTTATAACTTAACAAAGTCAAGTAAGAATATTTTAAAATAATCCTTGAAGGAGTTCCATCCTATTTTCAAGCATTTTGGCAATCTACCAGTTACACAAAACATATTTATTTTATTTATTTATTTTTTTATTTATTTCATTTATTTTTTTTTTTAAAACAAAGAGAATTAAAAGCTTTATTAGAAATTAGAAAAGAGAGCATTACAATAATAACCAGGAACTAGCCCAGAAAACATGAAAACCCACAACATAAACAACATCAGCTATCCCAATGTATCCTCCTATCCTCCTCCAAAATTCCTCTAAATCCAAATGCAGCTCAGGGTTAGCACAGTCCCAATCGAACCTTCCAACCACTATCGTATAGGAGGCCATTTGGCCAAGCTGATCATTTAATTCCTTTCGCTTGGGATGTGAACAAAGGATGCCTCCTCCATCACGAGAACTAACACGGAAAGATACACTTCAAACCAGAGCCAAGCTACCAATTTTGCCGGATGTCTTACTCATTCAGAGATTGAAATCAAAATCTATGAATTGGCTTCACATATAACCTTTCTCATCCTAAAGCAAGGGCCCTCTCAATAGCATGAAGAATTGCCATACCCTCACCCCCCTCATGCAGAGAACAGAAAATCATGACCAAGTCCACCAATCCACCAGTTTTGCAAGCCATTGAATTTTCCCTAGAAAGAACCATCGATTATTGATCTTTAAAACTCCATTGGGAGGAGTAACCACCTTCCAACCCATTGAACCCTCTTTTTCCCATGCCTACAGTTCCTAGAACTGACAAAAGATGAATGAATTTCTTGAAGACCCAGTCTGGCCACCAACTTAGCATCACCTCTCTCCAAGGGGAAAACCACATCACATTTAGCTAAAACTGACTCCTACACCATTCCTAGCATACACATCCAAACTTTCTGACCCACCAACTTTTGATCACGAAAAATTCGGTGGTTCCGCTCTAGCCAAATCTACCAAAGCAGAAAGGTAGGGCCCACGAACCAAACTTCCTGCAAAAAGGAAGCCATAGAAGGAGGTCTTCCCATACTATCCCAGAATTCAACCAAAGAGCACGCATGAATACAAGGAAGCTTCCACACCTGCCACCACCAATGCCAAAGCTGCACAACAAAGGGGCACCGGAAGAACAAATGCGAAGAATCCTCTTCTGCTCCCCCACACAAAACACAAATTGAAGGTCCTTGAAATCCCCATTTACGAATGTTATCCCAGGTCAAGCACCTATTCCAAGCCAAAGTCCAAACAAAGCAGTTGCATTTAGGCCATGAGAGTTTATTCCACACCCTTTTCCACCAATGAACCTCTGCCCCAGTTAGCTTCTGAGCCAATAACACCTGATAACTAGAAGCAATAGAGTAAACCCCCTTAGGATTATGGGTCCAAGCAAGAATATCCTCTTCCAAAAGAGAACTACAACTCCTACTATGAAGAATCTTGTGAAGCTCAGCACTTTCTTCCGCAAGTCCCAAATCTGGCCACTCTGCGGGATCCTTCCAATGAGCTACCTCCAACTGGCCAAAAGAAGCAACAGACTTGAAGTCACTCACCCTAGCCTAGCTAGCCTCGAGAAATATTTGGCACAAAGGAAGTAGGTTGGGGAACTGAGAAGTAAGTGGAGGGAATCCATCCCAAGAATCCGACCAAAAGAGAGCTTTAGTTCCCTATCTACAAATCCAAAATAAACCTTCCTTGATAAGTTTGCACCCTTCTGAAGAGTATTCCAAATCACTGAACCTTTCCCCTCAAGAGGGTAACGAGGGAGATCCTGCCATGGAATCCCTGGGAAATACTTATGAATAATATCTAGCCCACGAATACTTATTCCACACACACCATCTCCAAAATAGCAGCAGCCACAACCCTCTCGGATAGCGTGAGCTATCGAAGAATACAAGACCACCAAATTGCTTTAGGTTGCACACAACATCCCACCTGACCAGGCTCCACTTGGAAGATGCCAAACTTCTTTCCCATAAGAACTGCCTTTCAAGAGAATCCAACTCCCTTAGAAAACCCATCAGAGCCACCTAAAGCATACATCTATAGGTAGGGAGAGTCTGCACCACCGACTTGAGAAGCTGAACCCGCCCCACAAAAGACAACCATCTGTGGGTCCAATGATTAACTTTTGCATGGAGCTTATCAATAATATTCTGCCAAGAACCCTTGGGAAGATGGTGAACAGAAATTGGGAAACCCAGATACGTCAAAGGGAGAACCCCTATCTAAAACCTCAAGATATTAGCAATTTTCTCTGTATGGGGGTCAGCGTATTGAAGAAGAATATGGAAGACTTCTCCTCATTAATCAATTGTCCTGAAGCAACAAGATATATGTCCAACACCTGCCTCAAGTTAGTAACTAATAAGTAGCCATCCCCATCAGGGCAGTATCATCAACAAACTGCAAATGAGATTGCGGAGGCAAGTCTCCACCCCATCGCCAACCTTGAATGATGCCAAGCTCCACCCTTCTTTTCAACAAACGACCAAGGCCTTCCACAAGAAGCAGAAAAAGATATGGAGAAAGAGGATCCCCTTGGCACAAACCCCTAGAGGCACCAAAAAGTTCAGAATGATCTCCATTTATCAAAACTGAGAAGGAAACAGATGTGACACAGCTCATGACCCATTGGATCCACTCCTCACCAAAACCAAAAGCAACAAGGATCTTCTGCAAAAAAGACCATCTAACCCTGTCATAAGCCTTAGCCATATCCAGCTTAATGACCTGTGCTAGCATTGGGAGTTCTCATTAGATTGGATCGTCCTGTAGCAACAACCCGTCAAAGAATATAATACATCCCGCCACAAATCCACTCTGTTCCTCTGAAATCAACACTTTAAGCCACTTCTTCAATCTCTCAGCCAATAACTTTGAAATGATTTTATAAGCCACATTGCAAAGAGAGATAGGTCAGAACTGAGATAACCTATCAGTGCCTTCACACTTGGGTATGAGAGCAAGGAAGGTGGAATTCAGAGCACGAAGCATCTGTTTATTCCTCTGGGACTCAAGGACAACCGCCAGAAGATCCAACTTTATGATATCCCAGAATTCCTGAAAAAATTCAATCGGGAAACCATTGGGACTAGGAGCTTTACCCTTCTTCATCTGAAACACAATCCCCTCTAGCTCATCAAGAGAGATATCTTTCATCAGATACTCATTCGCCTCCCTGGAGACCAACTGAGGAATACAAGAAAGAACCTGTGCTTCCTCAACAGAGCCCCCTCATGAATCCTCCCTAAATAAAGTAGCAAAATACTAAGATGCCTTAGCAGAGATTTCTAGAAATGAGGCAAGACGTTCACCCCTATCATTCACCAGAATAGGAATGGAATTACCATGCCTCCTGTCCTTCATAGAATTGAAGAAGAAGGCGGTGTTTTTATCACCTTCCTGTAACCATTCAACCTGGGCCTTTTGCTTCCAATAGATTTCTTCCCGCAATTCAAATTCCTCAACCACTTTCAAAGTCTTAGCCTCCTCCCTTAGAAGATCCTCAGAGGCCCCATTCTCACGAATCAACTGCGTAATATTATTCAACTCCTCCTGTGCAGCAACCTTAGCATGAAAGATATTACCAAAACATCGCCAATTCCACCTTTTAAGCTGATATTTGACAAACTGAAGAAGCTTGGAGAATGTGTACATTACCGTACCAAAAGTTGGTCTACCAATCCGCCACCACTCAGCCACATAATCATGAAGAGTGGGATCCCGTAACCACATAGGCTGGAACTTGAATGAGGGAGACCGAGGCCCCCGTGCAGAGATAATACTAAGCTTAATAGGCCAATGATCAGAACCTCTCCAATCAAGAATTTCAGATCGAGTGGACCATAAGTCTCCAACCCAATAACAGGAAACCAAGAATTGATCTAGCCTCTCAGCAACACAACTCTCACCAATTCTCCTATTATTCCAAGTGAAGCGACCATTACTTGGCAGAACATCAATAAGATTTAATTCAGAAATGCTATCTCTGAATAACAGAGCAGAAGGCTCCAACCTAGGAATTCGACCTCTTTTCTCAGACAACTCCACAATAGCATTAAAATTGCCAGCCATAACCCACGAATGGTAAGAAGCTAAGCTACGAACAAAATGAAGATGGGGCCATAGAATTTTTTTACCCAGAAACTCAATAGGAGCATACACATTAGAGAGGAGAATACACTCACCAGTCTCATACCAAGAGGCGACTAGGGATATAGAGGATCTAGAGGACATCCACTAGAGAGGGAAAATCTTTTGAGGGTTCCAAAAGCAAGCCACCCCTCCAGAAGCACCAAGAGCCCCCACACACTGGAATTCACCATATTTCCACAACTTAGGAGCCATGGCCAACATATTATCTATAGATAATTTAGTCTCTTGAAGAAAAAGAACATCTGGAGAATGATTCCTAACCAAATCATGAACAACTTTTTGTCGAGGGCCACTGTTCAAGCCCCTTACATTCCATGAGAGAACAATCATTTCTGGGGGCATGAAAAATGTGAATCCAGAGTCTTGACTGACCCTGACTCCACCAAAGTTTCCCTAGTTAATTTAATCTTCTCCATATCCTTTTTCCTTCCCAGCTTGGAAGTCCTGTCACCAACCCCTTTCTTCAGTTCATTTTGCTGAATACCCAAATGAGAGGAGGCCAAAGAGCTCTTCCCCACATCCTTGCCTCCTTTCAGGGGCAATGGGGAACCACCTCCACCACTCTTCGAAGCTCCAATAGAAGATTCTTGTTCAATCTGGACAATCAATTGTTGATCCGTATCCATCTGCCCAACCCCAATCTCCTGCACAACCTGCATGGCCTCCAATGGTGGGCCATCCGGTCCTGTACCCAAAGTTCCCTGATCCAAGTTCAGCAACCTGGACCATTTTATAAGGCAGGAATATGGGCTCAAGCTTGTAAAGGACTTTGTAATGCACTACCCTCAGGTCAGCTTCTAGCCCCCAATTCCTGGCCAAGCCTTAACAGGGACATAACCATCATCTCCATTACCATCACCCGGAATAGGCTCCTTACCATTATCAGCCCTAGGTGGATTACGAGAAGGCTGAGAAGGTTGGGGCACCACAGGCTTAGCCCTAGGGCACCTATGCTGCAAGTGACCATATTCATGACAAAGACGACACCGAAAAGGTAGGGTTTCATAATCTAGCTGTTGAACCCAAGTATATGATCCAGCACTCACTTCAACAGAATCTGGTAGTGGCTTGCTTAAATCAATTTCTACACAGATACGAGAAAAAGTCATTACCTTTTTATATTGCGTCTGTTGTGAAGACCCAATAGGTTTACCGAGCATTGAAGCCACCAAATGCAACATGTCGATGCGCCAACACTAAGCGACAAACCTTGAGACTAAATTTGGGATTAGAACAGTGTGCTAATCGAGGTTGAAGCCTGACATGCACCATGAAGCGATAAATAAACCCACACGGTTATAAAAGCCGATTTTGTGTTTTGATCTACCATGCAATCAAAAGAGACCATAAAAAAGTTGTTCGCAAGGAGCCTAATCTCCATCTTCCCCTCTGGCATCTAAGTCCGTTGAGCCAAGGATAACAAAAAATGCAGCGAGACTCTCAAACCCATGAACTTGCAATAAAAAGAGTGCCTTGAATAGTATTCAATATCATCTGCAAGCATTTCCATCGGGATAATCAGCTTCGCTCGCTCTTTGCATCTTTCCAAACACCCATTAATCTTCGTAATTTGGGAACCATTAACTGATCCTAGATCATTCATCTCTCCATGAAAATAGTTTTATTTATCAAAAAAATTCACTCCATGCACTGAAGGCTTCGAACCAAATGCTGATCGGAAATACAATTTGGGGCTAGCCCCAGATGTTTCCCCACCCGACATAGCAAAAAACAAGATCCCCAGCAGGCATGCAAACCCTCGGGACACTTTTGCAAGAAATGGGAAAAAAAAGAAAAGACCCAAAGGGAAGGATCAGAAACCCTTCCACCCCTAAATACACCCAAAGCGTGACAGAGACTCAGAAAAGAAAAACACCACCACAACCTCGATGGCTTCAAGAAGCCCCCCACAATGCAGTAGGCAATACGGAGAATGAGCTAAGGGCGTTATGCAGCCTAAGCCTCTGACTTGAGCACCTGAATATCCATTTAAGTTGTTGATTCTAAAACATATTTCTTTATATACTAGAACAATTTTTTATTATTTAAAATGCAATCTTATTTTAAGAAACCTACCTAAGATCTTTAATAGGAAAGTGAACAATGACATGGAATAGGAGAGGAAGAGAGTGTCATATCAGCAAAGAGTAGCTACAAATATTAGGGTGATATGATGTTGTTTAGAAGAAAAGATTTGGGTAACAACTGGATAGACCTTATGGTAGATTAAAGGTTGATAGAGGCATGAAAGAAAGACACTATTTATGAATGTACAGTGGAAGAAGACAAAGTAGTGCATTTAAAGACAATAAGAGACTATGGTGGATACTAAAATTAAACATAAAGTTCATTTGCTAAATTGGAGCAAGTTTCCCTACCGCAAGGCTTTACAACATTTGCCACGATGTATATTTTACTTTTGATGAGATGTCAAGCAACTCATTGTAAGCTCTTGGTCCCTTGGATCTCACTTTCACTATAAGCTATGCTATATCCATTTCCTTCTACCAACTCCTTAATCTACAAGTTATGAATAAATTAGAAGTCAGGAGTCCTGCTCTTTTTTTCTATTTGTGAACACCTTATACAAAATTTGTAGGAATAGATAACAATATTTCATGGGTTTTGCTTTGATTGTGCATACTTCATAATTGCCTTAATGGTTCGTGTAAGGGTTATGCAATGCATAAATGCATCTTGAATAAGGTAAATATAATAATATAATAAGGTTTTGGATTTCAATTAGTTATTCATTAACAATTTCCTAGTTAATTGAGAATAAAAGACATAAACTATGATGACACCTGAAGATTGTGCACTGTTTCAGCGAGAACAAATGCAAACAATGCATTAAAAGGATAGTCTATGAAGAATAACAATATTGTTTGTTTTCAATGACAATGCTTTTAAACTTTAGATATTGGTATACATAATGGTCAGTTGAGGATAATGACATTGCATACAAGTTTAGGGCGTGTGAACATGATCTTACATATGCTAGTTAAGACCCTTGTTTCAAGAATTATGAAACACATGAAAATTGAATAGATGAAGGGCAGTCCTAGTCCTTTGCAAATGAGAAATACACTAAAAAAACTAAAAGCTTGATGTGTCCAAGTATAAATGCACCTTTTTGTCCATGTTTGAACTTCCATATATTTTAGAGCAGCATATCTTAGTGAACCACAAATGGTAAACAATGTTCATCTGAACCATACATAACCTTGTTTTGAGGCTTTTCTTTTACAATTTCAGTTATTGTTTGTTTTCAAATGTAAATATTTAGTTGTATTAGTATGTTTGTGTTGTTTCTTTGTTTTAAATTTTTGAGATACTGCACTGATACAAAATTGCAAGATTCTTGGTGACACAACGTAATAAGGAATTCAGATTACTAGTTTGCAGTTGGAAATACCCTAGAGTATATGTGGACCAAAACTTAAAAGATGAGATAAGAGAACCCAAATCATAGTTTGACTGAAAAGTGCAAGTAAGGCTTTGGAGCTCAAATCTTAGTGGAAGTGGGAAGGCATGATTTTTTGGTTAAAAATGATCATGATTTATAGAGCCAACATGGTTTAGAAGTAATATTTGTGCTTGGAGAGGTGTTGATTACATAGATTTAGGATCTTGTTCATGCACTTAGGAATTTCAAAAATAATCTAATGTAATATATTTAAAATTTTGAAAATAAATTTAACAATATTTTACATATTAAAATTTAAGAATAT
>VDFB02227528.1:0-38201 GCA_007258455.2 Sequoia sempervirens
TGTGGGACCACTGCTATTTTTAGCAGTATGGCTGTGGCGGCATCAGGAATCACTTCAGAGTTCGTCAGCATCAGACGGATCAGTCATCGGGTTAGAAACGAGGAAGATATTAATATTTGATCGTATTGATTTAATATTAATTAATTATTGTTAATAATATAAAGTTATAATTTTAAATTATAACTTAAGTGTTTCCTTGAGGGGTGCGCCCATCATTAAAAGGGGGTCAGTTGACATTTGATTTAAATTAAAATATTCAGTGGAGAACTATGGAGAATTAAAAGATTTAAAATATGAATGTTTTATTAAAACCCTATTTTCAAGCAAATCGCACTTTTGAGCTTATTTGAGGATTTGCCTTGGAATTGGTGCCATTATGTGATTATTGAGTTTTGAGATTGATCAAATTGATCTGAGCCTGAGACTTTAGGGTTTCGTGTTCGACTTCCTTGGGGAACGAGCCATCTCCAGCGGAAAGCAATTCAGAGAGTGTGCAATATCACTTGATCTATTGCCAACAGAGGTTTTCTTATTCAGAGGAAACTATAGAGCTTCAGAGATTGTTATTTGTCAGAGATTCTTCAGAGTTTTTATCCAGATACTGTTTGTTCATTAAGGCGCCCATCTCAGAGACATAAACATTGATATTGTGAGAAGTCCGTACAGCATTAAATGCAGATCTGACAGGCCGTACATTTCTGTCAGGGCCGTACCTCTGTTCTTTGGCCGTACTCATCAGCTTAAAAGAAACGCCTTGATTTGAGGGTTCCAGTTTGCATTAAAGGAGGCGCCAATACCACTGGGTCATTCTGTGCTTGCCAGACGGAGGGAGAAAGGGAGAAATCTACACAAATTGCGACATTAATTCAGGCATCGCCAGTCAGATTTACTGTGTTTTTACCTGCAATAAGAATTCATTATTTCTTCTTGCATGTCAGCTGAACCATATTGTATTGAGCTATCATGAATAGAAGATGAAACGCCTTCAATCTTAGTTGTAATTTCTATGCTTAATAGTCATCTAGTATTTTTTATTGAATTTATTTCAATTTCCTGCAAAAGCCGTACTGTTCATTAAATGCATCAAAAACCAAAATTTGCAAAAAAATCACAAAACTTCAAAAACGTCAGAAAAAACATAAAGTTTAAGTCAGAAGCAGTATCAGGGGGAAACTAGGGTTTCTACATGAGTCCTAGCATCTTCTTCTCCGAAGGAAAAGTCAAAGTGGGTTTCCATATCCGATTCTTCCCCTTCATCCCGCTTACCGGCAGCTTCAGGATCATTGACGCTCTAAGTATCTATTTCTTTTGGTATTGGCTGGTTGACTTCTCCAACTTCCGGCTCCTCATTTCTCGGAGCTCTCTGACTAGCAAACAATGAAACTTCACGCCTACTGGAAGAATGAGATACCAGCTGAGTGGACGCTGTATCCTCTGACCCCTGCGGCTCTGGCTGAACTGGCTCCCTTCTTTTTGATTCTGGACCTCGTGTGAGTTGCTTCTTCCTCTTTGCTAACACCGGCGGCCTTCTATCACCCATGAGGTCATATGTGAGGGCGACTGACCTTCTCCTTAATCTATTAACACGCTCATCCACCCATGCTCTAGTGAATGTCATGACCGGGATAGACAGAGTGTCTAGATCCACAATCTCTGGTTCGGCCCAATCTATTGGTGGCATCGGAGCGTTCTTTACCGTTTCATAATCTGGATGGGTGACCCTAGTATCCTCCTCAAGTTGATCTGGCACCTTAATCACCTCACACTCCCTGATTAGCTTTAGAGGCAGCCTTGAAAACATCCTTTTCCTAATTTCGTCGTCGCTCCCAGCATTTGCCCAAAAGTCTTCCAGGTGGGCCTTGTGTTTGTATTCTTCTCCTTGAACCGTTCCAATCATTCCCTTAGGATCGAAACTCTGTCGGCTGGTATAAAGGGTTAACTTGTAGAATTTCAGCTCATCCTCGGCCTCTTTGGCTGCTTGTAAGGTAGGGCATTCCTCGAGTGAATTTCCCAACACAATGGGAAAATGCAAACCTCCCTTCTTCTTTCGCCTTATAATTTTGTCGTAGGCCACCAATTGCCTAGACAACTCGAGTAATATCATTCTATTAGTTGGATACCTTGGCAACTTGTAAACATATGAATCATAACCCGGAAGCCTCAGATAGGTGAACTTCGGGAATTGGACGAACCAACACCCATATTCTTCGATGAGCATCTGAGCTTCCTCGGATATCCTCTGTTGTAGCCTTTGCTGAAGGGTCCTTGTGATGTACATGGTAAAAGCGTCATTCACTCTTTGAAAGTCACCAGTGTGAGTAAGATGTAACTATCTGCATGACTGGTGAATCTTGAACTGATTGTAGCCGCAGCCAATTGGCTCCTGGTACGCCAATCCTCTGTAC
Source organism: Sequoia sempervirens (assembly GCA_007258455.2). NCBI lineage: Eukaryota > Viridiplantae > Streptophyta > Pinopsida > Cupressales > Cupressaceae > Sequoia > Sequoia sempervirens. Next base: position 2,406 of record VDFB02227528.1, read on the forward strand.
TTGGTCATTCGAGCCAACATGTAAATGACATATGAGCTCATATAAAATGTTTTTGTTCTTCTGAGGCTCCGGAACTGCTCATCGATGTTATCACTTATCATCTTCGCCCAGTTTACTTGCTCGTTCCCGTCGAGCACTACACTGATGTAAAAGAACATCCATGGCTCGAATATGAATGACTGTGGGCTGCCATTGACTCTGCTGAGAAGCATAATGATGTCGCAGAACTCTTGCTTTAGCTCCTCCGAGATTATCTGTTTCGGTAGCCTGGCAGCAGGTGGCTTTGGCTTGCGCATCCATGAGGTGTTTATCCTTTTCATGCACTTTTCAAAGGTGGTGGCGTACATCTTATCTGCCTTGGCCTTGGACTTATACAACATATTGTCCGTAGCAAGTATTCCAAACGCCTTGCCAATTGCATCTGGAGCGAAATTAGCCATGATCATACCGTCCGGAGAGGTGATAGTCCGATCCTCAGAATTGTAGAAGTTGGCACACTCAAGGATCAACTCGGGACAACGGACTGCCGGTTGGAAGCCTGTTGCATTGTACAATCCGCTCTTGACGATGTTACGTGATGCATCTGTTGGAAGGTTGCCACCTTGCCCGTACATTCGGCGTATGAATGTCTCGAGGTTGAAGGACCCGAGGTTGGTGTCCGTCAAATTGCCATACTTTGAGATGATTTTCGACTCCGGGATAAAGGACTTCTTTAGGCCCTTGATGATCGCCTGCCTGGAGGCGTTCTCTTTGACAGCTTCGTTGTTTGCAGCCTTAGTTCCAGCCTTGCTAGTTCCAGCAGCGTCAGCCATCTGCAAACAAAAGCGAATATTACTCCATCAACTTTTTAAAACAACAAACACGCGAGGCGGCTGGCGGTTGGAGTTGGCTGCAAAAATAAATACAAGTTAGTAGCCTCAGCATCCAATTTCAACTTTCGACAACTTGCAGCCAAAAGAAATATTCAACTACACGTAAGAAATCCATTCCAACAATTTCAATTTCGGAAAAAGCGTTAAGTTTCAGCAATATTTAAAATCAGCAACTCCGAATATTTAAAATCAGCAAGCTTGCGAATTACAAATTACCAAGTTTGAAATCAGCTCTTCGACAGTTATACATCAGCAACTTCGAAGAGTTTTAAATAAGTCCGAGAGTTTTAAACGTGTAAGTTTAAATCAGCAAGTTTCAATAATTTAGAATCAACTTTTCGAAAGTTATAAATCAGCAACTTCGAAAAGCAATCAAAACTAGCACTTCGAAAATTATAAAACAGAAACTTCGAAGGCTTTACAATTTAAATCCAATTTGATTGCAACACTCAGCAACTTCAAACAACTTCGAAAAAAAATTAAAGCTCAAGCAATTTCGAATTCTCCAGCATAAATAAATGATTTCAGCATTTCAACTCTTAACTTCAAAAGCATTTCGACTTTCAGCAAAATAAAAAGTTTCAGCAACTTCGGGTACTTACCTCAGCAACGTGAAGAAATAAAAATGCTAAACCCTTCAAACTTTACTTCGAAGCACTTCGCAACTCCGAATCTCAGCAACTTCAAGAAATCAACTTTCAGCAACTTCAATCTCTCAGCAACTCTCAAATGAAATCTCACAACTCAACTTGCCAGCATAAATTTTAACTTCGAATCTTGTGAAATGAGAATGAAAATCCTCAGAGTTTTATAGCAAAAGGCTGGCGCTAATTTTAGCAGATGCCTTTTATTCCCTTCATAATGACTGACGCGTTTGCTAAATTTAAAAGGGAATATTCCAGTCGTTAGGCAGTTGTTATGACAATTTGCTATTCGGGGAGATTCTTTCCTCGATTTAAATTTAAAATTCCCTCCCGACTGCCAGTTACCTCAAGTAATTTCGAGAAAATCATTTTTACATCGATTTGAAGTTATCTCAACTGCATTTTAAAATGGCACTTTTAATTTATTAAAAATTTAATTTAATAGCCATTTTAATTTATTTCTTCAGCGCACTTTAAATATTCGATATCAATCGTCAAACTTGGCTAGGCATAATTTTATTTTCCATCCGTAATTGACTTCCAAAATAAATTCCCCTTGTTAAAATCATCCGAATTTCACAATTTCGTGGGTCAAAATCGAAAGGGGAATTAAATATTAAACTTAGGAAAATAATTAATTAATTAAATTAAATTAATTTCTCTGTCTTGGGCAAATTTCGCAATTAATTGCCTAGAGAAATTTCATTTCCTCCAAACGCCTTTTGCTTGAGCTTTTTAATTACTTCGAACGCTCCATTTAAAATTTTAAAATTTACCCCCTTAAAGGTGGGCGCATATGACATCACAAGCTTTTAATTTAAACGCCCCTTAGTTCATTTTGTATATTATTTTTTTTTTATTTCCCCCTTAGGCGTACTTTGAATGGTAAAGTTTGAAATTAAAATTACGCCTTGCACTTAGGAACTTTAAGAGTCTCATTGTCCGAATTAAAAGGAGGAGGGCGCATTTCATAGGAGTAACTTCCATTTATGCTTTGGGCACAAAAGAGAGGCCGAGCTTTCAATTTTTTGAGATGGGCGCATATGATACCCAGAGGTTTCAATTAGCACTTGGCGGATTTCCAGATTTCCCAACGCCCTTAAAAATTTATCAATCTCTCTTCAAAGCTGGGCGCAAATAGAGTTGCTAAGCTTCAGATTTCAAACGCCTTTAAATTTTGTATTCTTTTCACCTTCGGGCGCATTTTGATAGTTGAGCTTTTAGGCGCATTTGATAGGCTCAACATTCAATTTGAATTCCCACGCATTTAGCATTTCCAGATTTCTTCATGGGCGCATATTAAAGAGGGAGCTTTCAGGCGCATATGAGGGTCTTAACTTTCAGTTTTAACACTTACATCCTTTTTTTTTTTTTTTACCTCTTTCTTCTCCAGGCGCATTTAGATGGGTCTCCGTCTAGTTTCAACGCTTAGAGAGTTTGCACATTACCTTAGGCGCATTCTACATGGCCAACATTCACTTTTCTCTTTAGGCGCATTTGACTCAAGCATCTTCCAATTTGTGCCTTGGGCGCATTTGCTAGGGTCAACATTCACTTTTGATTTTTACGCCTTAGCATACTTAGAGATTCCTTGCAACATGGGGCGCATCCTTCATATCAAACTTTTAATTCATGTCCCAGGCGCATATTGATCATGGTACTTTTAGTTTTAAGAAAGGCGCATTTAGACTTGTCTACTCCCAATTTCGTCACTTAGATAAATTTTGCCAATTTCAACGTCTTTGTAAACTCAGGCGCATTTGAGGGGTTAGGCTTCCAATTTCAACTTAGGCGCATATGAGACCCAGAGGTTTCAATTTTAACTTGGGGCGCATTTGGGACCTCCACCTTCCAGTTTAGGCTTTGGGCGCAAATCACCTACCAAATTTTCATTTTAATGACTTAGACGTTTTTCTTGTTTCCTCCTTGAGCTAGGCGCATTCTGAAGGGTCAACATCCACTTTCAACGCTTGGAGAGCATTTAGATGGGTCTCCGTCTAAATTAAATGCCTTAGTGAAATTTTTCACTTTTAACACCTTCATAGACCCAGGCGCATTTGCACGCCAGAGCTTTTAATTCTGAGACTTAGCAATTTTATCACATCTCCTTCATATTGAGGCGCATTTTAACCTCGCAACTTCAAGTTTTCCAGACTTAGTCATTTTCTGCCCCTGTTCAGCTTTCAAAGTGAGTTTCAATGCCGGACTTGAAATTTTATCTATTTTAGCAAATTTTACGCCCTCTGCCAGATTTAAGTTGATTTTCCTCGGTCAACCCTAACTCGCCCTGACTTTCTATTTTTATAAAGTTCCTTAAATTTTGCGCCGTTGACCGAATTCTGACCTTGGGAAGCCCGATGTCTGCCCTGCTCTGAATTTCAATTGATTTGTGCCGTCAGTGCCTGATGCCTGTTTGTACTTGCTATTTTTAGCAACCTGCTAAAAATAGAAACTGTTATATTGTGCCCTTGATTTTAGGAAACCATAATTGACCTGCTAAAAATAGCAATTATCTGATTCTTCATTCTCTATAACTTGGTTTGCCTTGAAATTCGCGCCATGGATCACTTATCACCTGTTTGTCCTGTACCCGTCGAGATCTGGTGTCAACCTGCCAATTATAGCTGCTTCTGAAGTGACTTACTATTTATAGTAAGTGCTCGTTTCTGAGACTTCCTTTGCTCCGTTCGACTTGAAATTTGGATAGTGTGCCCCTTGCTGGTGAATTTACCCCTCTACGCTGACGCCGAGGTCAACTTTCTATTTATAGCCTGCGGCTGGAGCATTTTACTAAAAATAGCAGGTTCTCCGATTGCCTTCAAATTTGGCCAGCAGACTATCCGAAGGGTGCTGATTGTGATGGATACCTCAGTTTTGAATATTTTGACCTCTGATTCCTCATTTTTAGCGCTGAAGCTCGAAACCCTAATTTTGTGCATGCTGCTCAGATGAGCTCCGTTTGACCTCGTTTCAGTTGCATGATGATCAGCTTGCATTTCTGAGGTGTTGAGTGGCTGCCTGAGAGATACCTGCTAAAAATAGAAGGCGGCCGGAAAAGTGACCGACCGGCTGCCGGATGATCTTGCATGTCATACTGCCCAAAAAATCTCGGAAAACCCAGAAAAACCCAGAAAAATCTCCAACATGCACGCACTGGCTAAAAATAGTAAGTTTCTGGAAAGTGGTCAGCTCCATTTGCATGCTACACCATCGCGAAGCTCTTGGAAAACCCAGAAAGAAAATGCCGACATGCGCTGAAAAATTCTGCATGCAAACCCTGATATCGGCCTCCGAAGGCTGAGTGCTGAAAATTGTCGTCCAGCTTTGCATGTCACATCGCTGCGAAGGTCTCGAAAAACCCAGAAGGAATCTCCGGACATGCATCAGAAAATGTAACATTAAGACCTTGAAATCTGCTCTGGAAGCTATACTGCTAAAAATAGCAGGTTGTCCGTTTTTGCTCAAAATTTGTCAAAAGTGAACTTGAAGTGCTCGGAATGCAATGAAGTTGTCCAAATGTGAATAATCTTAAGAAAATCAACCCTAAACTGACACTTACTAAAAATAGAAAGTTGGCAGAACTTAGTGAAAATTTAGGGGTTGCTTGCCGGAAGCATCGTATTAGCACTGCTAGGCTCAAAAGCTGACAAACCAACTCAATTTGACTTCAAAATGACCTAAAGATGTGAAACCCTAATTTCAGTGCTTGGTCGAATCTTACGTTCAAGCTTGCTGACGGGGGCGTTCCCAGAAAGCAGAAAGCAGAAAAGAAGCAGAACGAGAGAGAAAGACAAAAACCAAAACCAAAAGACCAGAACGGAGCAAAAATTTAGGGGTCCCCATTTTGTATGGGGCGATGTGTGAAAAGGTCACAACAGGGCCATCCAGCCGATTGTAATCTGAGCCGTCCGTTGGACTTGGCCAATTATAAAAGGGGGAGTCCCCCTCATTTGTAGATCATTAGATCAGAGTTAGGATAGCAGAGAAGGAGTAGAGAGAAATTGATAGAGTAGAAAGTAGAGTAGTTTGATAGTATAGTTTAAATTGAAAAAGAAGGAAAGTCTTCCCTTTGAATACTTTGTAAGAAGTTGTCGTGAAGGCTTTCATAATAAAATAATTTTCATTGATGGTGATTTCTTCTTTGTTATGAGTAGTTGTCGAGGCTTCTTCGTCCTTCCAATTCACGTAGCAACTTGAAGTAGCTTAAAATAAAGTAAATTTCATTTCATGCAAGTACTTAGTAACTGTAGATTTGTGGTGTTTGATCGAAGTAGCTTCTCTTTATCCATACCACTAGCAACTTGCTGATGGTGAGTTTGCCTTGCGTGGTCAATTGGAAATCATTTCAAACTTAACTTCGATTGTGGTTCGTATGCTTGTATGCATCGTTGTGATGGTACATGTATGTTGAATTATAATCTGAATATTCTTCGTTACTCCTCTGAAGATTGCACCAATTTTGCTGAAGCTGTCCGATGCGAGGCTAGGTAAAATCCGGTTGAAGTCTGCTGAAGTCGAACTCCACATATCTTGCATTTAGATAGAACATAAACTTCATAGGCCCTACACTCATTTTAAATTCAGTTCATTTCTGGTTAGAATTAGGAAACTTGTGCTCACTTACCAAATCATTCCAATTATATGAAAGCCCTTAGTCCGCTATCTGTTGTCAACTGTTGAACAATTGTGTAAGTCCCCTTGAAATACCAGCAAAAACACATCAAGCCAACTGAGACTATTCGCACTAAAGGAACCTTGGAGTTAAATGCATGATCTATCTCGCAATCTTAGCATGCAGGAAACTTTGTTCAAGAGAGGATAGAGTAGCCGTTGGCGACTTTATTATGTGTTGGTGTGGTCACGAAAATCACGTCAACACATTCTTGGTTAGGGTTATTTTAGTTGTGCATTGCATCGAGATCCTCTGACCATATGCTAACACCTTGCCCATCTCGGGATCCTGGTGTACATCCTTGGTTAGAGTTGAATTCTGCATTGTTTAGTTATTTGCTAACCCTAACGGGTGCATGTTGTTTGTAATCACATTCAAAATCAAAAAAAATTTGGCTCGGTATATTTCATATCAGTGCTTTCACCTTTCTTCATTTCTATATATATTAAATTATATTAAAAAATTATGGCGTCTCCAAGTACCCTAGTCTCCTATTTTTCAAAAATCGACGTACTGGTACCAGTACCAGTCTCCCATACTAGTACATGGAAGAAATTGCAAGTTCAATCCGATAGCATAACAGTATGAGAAATCTTCAACATATCCAAATGAGCTCTCAACACCCCCTTTATAGGTTTTTTGTTGCTTTTTTTTCTTTTTCGTTGTTTTTCAAAAAAACACTTTTTCGATTTTTTCATTTTTTTTCTTTTCACTGCTTTTTTGAAAAATCTTGTTTTTTTGATGCTTTTTTTCCAAAAACCACTTTTTTCTTTGAATTAAATAATTCATTATGTGCAAAATACTGCCTTATGCCTAGACATCTAACTTTTCAAACAATTAATCGCCTTTCCAATGAGCCATTACACTAAATTGTCCTTTGATTAGTTTTCAACATTAGACAACATTAGTGAAATATTAATTAAATAACTTAATAACTCACCCAAGTTGTGGAAAGTACTGCAACATTATTAGAATCCAATTTTGACCCCACCATGATGAAATTGAAGTAGTAGGAAGATGATTGGAGTCAACTTGGTGACTTACTAAAAATAGATGTGCTCTCTAAAATTTTTGGAGAACACTCTAGGAGTCCGAAAACACTTCTGAAAGTGTCAATACGATCCATAACACCAACTGGATTCAATGCGATAACTATAAATCCAAAAATGATAAACCTGTACACTCCAAGAACTTTGAAGTTCCCTCAACACACCAATTAGCTTTTCACACAAAATGGGGACATTACACATACTCCCTCCAAAAATAATTTTCTCATTACTTCTCCCAAATTTATTAGCACAAATTTGATCATAATTTCATGCTAATTTCTCTCTTAAACAAGTTAATAACATTATAAGACTTTGAGTATATTGATAACCTTAATTCCACATGCCTATGTATCCTCTCATATTTCAGTGAGTTGACCTATCATTACAATTCCAACCACCTACCTCATTTACTACATATAATTGGTAGATGATGTCATGTGAAGTGCTTAATATTTTTGTCCTTAATTGCTTGATTCTCTATTTAATATCAGGCATGTGGGACAGATTTCATCACAGTGGGTTCTTTCTTGAGATTATATGGGCCTTATGATCAATGCATAAACTTTCATTTAGGAAGTTAGGTGTCACTCAAATTTTCATAAATACTTTTTCTGTGGTTTTGGATCTGCAACATACATGCCTGCCCTACATTGAATTATCCTGATATGAATTGACTCTTGCAAGCCTTTAATAAGGTACTAAGCCATGAAGGTTTTTGGTTAAGATTTTGATGATAGGTCAATATAATTCCTGATAGCCTACCACTAACTTAAGTCTGCAAGTGATATGCTATTTATGTTGACAGATATGTAGTTATGAGTAGATAATTGTGGAATTTTTTTTGATTTCATTCCTGGTTCATGTATGCAGGGTTGATGATCTAGGGTTTGAATTTCCTGCAATGCCAATGAATGCATCTTCACAAGGTGCTCAGAGTCTATTTGGTAATACAAAGACTTCATTTTTATTAACTTTTTTACTTTTTTTCTTTGTATATATCATGATTTCCCTCTCAATTTTGACTATTGATTGTTTTAGCTATGCAATAGTCTCTCATCTTCTATCAATTCCTTTTATATTGGTCTGTGATTATGTACATTAAATATAAAAATAAATAATTCCAGTGCATCCAAGCCATACTAAGATAAGAAAACAAGACAATGTGACAATATATTGAAGAAAGAAAAAGATCCATAAAAAAGATACCAAGAACTGGTAGCAGTTACCAACACCGGAAAACATGGAAGTGTTAGCTCCTCAAAACAAAACTGCAATTACTTAAAACTCAAACCTCTATTAGAGTTTTCTCTAAAAGGAGAACTTTTGAGCATGCAGTTTGGACAGTCCTAAATTTTTTATAAGCATAAATTAAAAGTTGTTTATAGACTACGAAAGATAACATTGCAGTGGATGTTGTTTTGCAAGTACAATATGCAAACTTTAATGTATAGGTAATACTTTGACGTTACATTATACCTCTATTTATAATCTGGCAACTGTATAAAAAATACATAACTGTATAAAAATATACAAAACAACAAATGAATACAGGCTGTTGGTAGATGCAACAACCTAGCTAATTTCGCAAACTCAAACAACCATTAGTTTTCTTGATTATGTATTTTAACAAATAAACCCTCTAATGATTAATCGAGATAGAATCCCATGCTTATTTCTAAATTTGAAAACTTTATCTCTTCCAAGAGGTTTAGTGGTTATGTCTACAATTTGCTTCTCTATAGGACAATAATAAAGACAAGAATCTTCCTTATGGTCCAACTGTCAAATGTAATAGTGATGAGCTTCAATATGCTTGGTTTTGGCATGATAAATTGGGTTCTTCACCATCTTGAGCAGACTTTGATTGTCACAAAAGATAGATTGCTGCAGTTTGGTTAAGTTGAAGATTGACCAATTTCCTTTGCAACCACATCACCTCACAACTTGTATTGACAATAGCCTTAAATATTTTTACTTAGGGGAAGAGAAGGCAATTGCATATTGTAGCTTGCTCTACCATGAAATTACTCTTGAACCAGTAGTTATAACATTAGTGGGTTCTTTTGCGAGTATCAACTAATCCAAACCAATGAAGTTAGTATACTCAAATAACATGAAATCCACATAGCTTTTATATAGTATGCCAAAGTTGAGGTTTCCTTTGACATATTGCATAACTCATTTAGCATTTCGCCAATGATTTACTTGTAGCTTAGACATGAATTGGGAAATATGACTTACTCAAACCATAAGTAATGTTGAGTAGTGGTCAAATAAATCAAAATCCCCACCAATTGTGAGATGTCCCACCCCCAGGTGGACACTTGCAAACTAAAATTTCTGCCCGTGGGTTATGCTTGTGGTTTACCAAGTTTATGTTTGTTTTGATTTGTTTCAAGAACTTTGCCAGGTAATGCAAGCATCAAATACTAATACAATGAAGGATTTGACAAAACTATTGTAATGAAACCATCTGCTGTAGCATACTTGATTATATTAATTCAAGTAGGAATTACAATAGCTTGCAATTACAATAGCTTGCAACTACAATATTTTCAATGCAACTCTGTAATGTCCCCTTCTCAGTAGCCCTTCGAGAGGTCGCTTAACCTTTTAATTCTCGAGGCTAATGTTGAGTTGAGGGAATCATTTATTAAATTACTTAATAATTGCCTATGTTCGGATCAATCTCATAAGGTGATATTGAGTAATTAAGTAAATCACTTTTTAAAGTGACTTTGTGGAAATGTTCTTAAGTGACTTATGAAATATTTAAAATATTATCTTATAAAAAGTCACTTATATTTTGAATATTGAAAAATCATAAAGTTACTTATGAACATATTTAAAATAATACCTTGTATAAAGTCACTTATCTATGGAATGGAAAATTAAAAAGAAAAGAGTTACTTTATCGGGCATCTTGGGTTATATTCAAGCAACTCATATTTTGAATGCACTTTTTGAATGAATATTTTCTGGGCAAGTAGTGAACCTTCTTGGTCGTGGGATTGGAACCCTAGCTCCTGTTTCGGCTATGAGATATTAGTCCTAGCAGGAATTCAAAGTGCTTACGAGATGTATTTTGTGTAGTGGAGTTTGGGATAAATGGTGAAGCAAATATATTTTCATATTCGAGTCTCGTAGTCACAGCTTCCTGAGATTTTGTGCATTCAAGGAGATGAGTTTGAGAGAAATCTTTAGCTCCTAAGGTCGTGGCTTCATTCAGCCACTTTGGGCACAACTTATACCACCAATAATCCTTTGAGCCAGCTACGTTTTTGAAGAATTTGGGCCGTTCTAAGAGGGACGCGATTTTCTGAGTATAAAACGACTTCAGCAGCATGTCCTTGCAAGTTCGTGACCATTTGAGAGCCCTAGACAGGGCGTCTGAGTTTCATTGATGTGAGCACACGTCTACACTTGTGTATCAAGCATCTTAGAGAGAGTTATGTTGGACGCATCTGCAGCTCGTATCTTCTGAAGGCGCCACCATTGCTTCAGTTTGAGGACGACCTAATGGTCCAGGTTTGAGTAATAGCTTTGAACATGTTTTGTTATGTATATGTTGGTCACCATTAATATGTGTGGAAAAGGTCCATAGATGGTCGCTTGAGTGATGATGTGCAACTGTAATTTCTTTGCTTGTATCTCCAGAAAATCACATGGTTTTGTTGTTACAGTCAATACATAATCTCTGTGTAAGAATGAAACAATCGATGCATCATTTTTGCTCCACATTAAGCCCATTCTATTGAGTTTTTGATGCAGATTGAACCCTTGTTGATGTGATTTTCGTGACCACACCAACACAGAATAAAGTTTCCCAACGGATACTCTATCCTCTCTTGAACAAAGTTTCCTGAATGCTAAGATTGTGAGATAGATCATGCATTTAACTCCAAGGTTCCTTCATGCAATAGAATACCCTCAGTTGGCTCGATGTGTTTTGCTGGTATTTCAAGGGGACTTGCACAATTGTTCGGCAGCTGATAGTAGACAGTGGATTAAGGGTTTCACGTGGTTCAAATAATTTGGCAGGTGAGTACAAGTTTCCTAACACTAACCAGAAATGAACTAAATTTAAAATGAGTGTAGGGCCTAAGAAGTTTATGTTCTATCTAAGGACGGGATGTGGGATCAATCTCGACAGACTTTGACCAGACTCTGTTTCGCCTCACGTTGGACAACTTACACAAAGTCGGTGCAATCTTCAAGGGAGTGACAAGAGGTTTTCAAATTATAACTCAACATGTAAGTACCATCAGAACGACGCATACAAACACCTGAATCACAATCGAAGTTAAGTTTGTAATGTTTTCCAGTTAACCACACAAGGCAAACTTGCCGTCAGCAAGCCGCTAGTGGTATGGATAAAAATGAAGTTGCCTCGATTGACACCACAAATCCAGAGGTAACATCTACTTGCATGAAAATGAAAACTACTCTACTTTACACTACTTGAAGTCGAAGAGATGAAGAAATCTTGCTAGCTACTCATAACAAAGATGAATTCACCATTCAATGAAAGATCTTTTATTACAATAGTTTTTCGCAACAATCTCTTACAAAGTTTTCAAAGGAAAACTTTCCTTCTCCTTCAAACTACGCTATGCTAAGCTATTACAACTAAAGTGTCTCTGCTCTACTCTCTAGTCTGATCTCTAAGCTCTACTAAAAAAACAAATGAGGGGGGATGCCCCTTTATATAGCTGGCCAAGTCCAACAGATGGCTCAGATTACAATCGGCTGGATGGCCCAAATTGTGCCACCTCAGCCCTAAACAAGATTCACCCTAAAAACCGCCACCAAGAGGAGTGGGGTAATAAATGACCAATTAATGTTCACCATCTTCTAGAAGATTCCTGTTCACAGACGCGTTCACACTGCTTCAACCTTTTGGACTAGCGTTGTACCCAAATAAATTTTTGGCATTCTGTATAAATTGAGCTAAATCTTGTTAAAATGCCGTCAAAAGTCTGTTTTAGGTCAAACCAAACATAGGGTCTTTGTGGGTTTCTATCAAGGAACACATGTGCAAAATTCTGAAAAATCAAAAATTAGGGTTTTACACCCCTATTTTCAGGGAAACCCCCGAAAATAGGACCTTCCCAGAAATGATTGAAAATGATTTTGATAGGATTAAATGACTTCACGATCACATTGGTCAAGTCAGAATCATCAAAAGACACGTTTTACTCTGGTGGGTCTATCTCTATTTTTCAGGAACAAAATTAGGAGCTTCGCAAGCATTAATGGCAGATGGGCCAATACCAGGTGCTGAAAGCTAGGCTTCAAAAGCTTCAACAAAGAAACCATGGTGAAAATGTTTGAAAAGATGCTCTGCGACGAAGGGGACTTTCAAAAAAATGAAAAATGCGGAAAATTGACTAAGTCTGGAGAATGCACGCCTTGCTACCAAGAGGAGGCTATGCAGTCAAATGTGTCACATCCCTCGCATTGAGACTATATGTTGGTTATGTATTTTGAATGCAACGTTAGTTGCAAACAACTACTTTCATGTGGAAATGACATTGAGAAGGCAATAGTTGTTCTTTTTATCGTAACTGTAATGTTAACGAACTCTTTATTTTACAAGTGAATTTATTATACACGTGAAGTTGAATGAGATCATGAGATTAATTTAAATACATATTATTTAGCCGTTGAGAACGATCTAACCATAATCCTTGTTAGTGGATGTAGGATTGCCGACGCCACGAGAGAAAGGGAAATATCATCAGGGAGAGGACATGGTTAACAATGGATCAATTTTATTGTCTACCTTGAGCCGGTGTAAGAAAAATATCTAAATCGTAACTTGACCATAAATAATATAAAGAATTTAATTACTCTATAAGTTAATTTAAATATAAACATATATTTTTTTTTTCTTTTTTTCGGCAAATTGCTATCAGAGAGGATAGCTCTCTTTTTATTACTTTAAAGCTCGAGATTACATCTTTTAGAGAAATTTGCATCGACCCCAAATTACAAAATGTGTTACATATTTCCTGCTTTTTTAGAGGATCTTAATGCCATTGGATGCTTAAGTTTTGCTGGTGGTGTTTTCATCCTCTTCACCTCTGTCCATTCTTGTTCAGATTCAGGAGGAACAATGTTGTTTTCTGCTTTCAAATTTACATTATTAACATCGGAAAATGAAGTAATAGAAGAAATTTCAATGTTCTTGTGTTGCGAATCTTTTTTCTCCAAGGGGGATGGAGAAACCACCGTGAGATCCTCTTTTGACTTCTTATTAGGCACGATCTCTTGAGATAGATGAGGCGAGTTTGGAACCTTTTCTTGAAACATAGGGGAATGAACGACATCATTATGCTCAGAGGGAGATATTACATAGTGATGGGATTCCACCCCATCCCACCAAGACGGCCTACAATCCTTTGTTCGACCCCTGCCGCGTTGTGAAGTAGCATGATCAGTTGTAAAACATCTTCTACACCTGAAAGTAATTTTTTCGTAGTCTATTGGTTGATGCCATCGTCTATTGCCAACTTTGAGAAAAATCTTTGCCGGAAGCCCTTTAGTAACATCCATTTCAACACAAAGACGAGCAAATGTCGAATTTTCAATACTGTGTTACTTGCCCAATCCATTGCCAATCGCCTTCAAACAGTCAATTTCCCAAAACAGTAAAGGAAGGTAAGGTAAACGAACCCATAGAAAAGCAGAAGAAAATATCTCTGTACGAGGATCGAATAAAGGGAACCAAGGTTTCATACATAAGAAATCTCGTTCGTAGAACCAAGGCCCAGTATTAAGAATCATTTCTTTATCTTCTATTGAATCAAATTCCAATATAAAAAATCCTTTTGCACAGGGATAGATACTAATTTCTTCTTCCAAATAGTCTTTCCAGCAACAGCTTATCCATGAATGAAGATCACTTAATTTTGGCCATACCTTCGTGAATCTGCTGACAAGAGCATGGGCTTGTAAATAGACCTCTCTATCACCAGCGCCACTATCCAGACAAATTTCTGGTGCTTGCGAAGAAAGGCGGATTGAGAATGGAGGATTTTGATTCACCCTTCCGCGAGAAGAGGACGGAAGAGAAGTTAAACTGGCCTCCATACACCCAGAATTCAGCGTAGACTTATAGTTTGGCCAAGATACCTTTGCGCCAGAGGGTATTGTCACACTTTCCCCTTGTTTGCAACCTTCAGAAAACTTTGCAGAGCGCAACAAAGGGAGGGAAGATATTTTGTCTGAGAAAACCCTCGCTTCAAACTGACTAGGGGAAAAAGCCCCTTCAAAATCACCATCGGTGCACGCCTTACCCAAAATGCTTTCTTGCTTCGCAGGAAAGGAAGAATGTGGATTAAATTTTGAAGCAGGAAGACCAGCGCCAATCATTGGGGAAGACGTGGAAGATTGAGCAGTTCGTGCCAACGAAATTCCAATCCCTGTGACTCGCGCTGCATCCAGACCTGGCAGATAAACCTTAGAATTTACATGGCACGCTGATTTTGAAGCAGAATGGAGGGAAAGCGGCTGAGTTTCAGAAGAAAAAACCCCACTGTTCTTTGCAGGGTTAGCCGGAGCAGTTGCAGAGCGCGCCATCACCGTTCTAAATATAAACATATTAATCTTTAATTATTTTTAAGGAATTTGCAATGGTTATAAAATAATAAATTAAAGTTATTGATATAATTAAGATATTTATTAATAAATATTCTCTTGAGAATGGAGCGAAACAATTATTGTTATATATATAAGTTTATGCAATGGCTATTAAATTAATAATCATGGATATAAAACTAAGGCCACCGATCAAATGTGAAATTAATAGAAAGGCCTTGAAATAAAAAAAGAACATAAATATAAGAGTGTCTTCGGAAATTGAAAGGTAATTCTTCTCGTCATCGCTCTTCCGAATATCTGGTGGAAACGGCCAAGAAGAAGAAGCTAGGCAGTCATGGCTTTGTAATCTTGGCGGGAGGTTTCTTTTGGGGGAAAAACTCTTTTTAGGAAGAAGACCATTAACCTTGGGCTCTCTCGCCTTTCACCCTTGCAAGCGCAGGGTTCTCATGTTTCTTTTCCTTGGGGAAAGCGACATTCTTGTTATTGCAAAACATTAAGCTGGTCTTACTCCCTTTTGGTTTATTCATCTGCCCCTGTACATAATTCCTCAATCAAATTATTGGGAAATTCTCACAGTAATTGCATTCTTTAGTTCTGAATTCACTTCATTTACTTTCGCCTCTTCTTCATACTCGTTGGCATCTTCTTCCGTTGTCAATTTTTTGAATATCATCTGTGGGAGCTATGCATGGTTGAGTCTGATAGATGACCCACTTGCATATTCTCGAGAAGAGGTGATTGCAGTTCTTGAGTTCGCATCTTTATCTCTCTTGTTGTTATTATATTCAAATCTTCTAGTCTAAAGTATTCTCATAGTCGTGTGTGAGTCGTCTTCATTTCTTTCGGGTCAGAGACTTTAGCCAATAGACTCGTCAAGAGAAAATATTTGATTTAATACCTACTTCTGAGCTTTAAAGGAGAAGGAATTGGATCGGGTGGTTCAGATTCCTTGTTCCGGCAGTATTAGATTAATATCTGGATAGCTGCCTCCACCTTTTTCTTGGGCAGATGGGACTCCTGTGATCTCTTCCTTCGATTACATCTTAGAAGAATGGAATCAAAAATTCCTTCGAGTTTCTGATCAGCAATTTCAGGCATGATAAGTCTCCTTCCTTTGATAAAGTTTACTTTAAAGAATTCTTAATTTCCTTTCTTTTAAAGTCTTTGAATAGGACTGAAGTCAGGGAACTCTTGTAAAGGAATCATATCATATTTATTTGCTAAATCTTGAGTTTTAATTTACTCAGTCACCTTTATAATAAATTTGAATGCCGAACAAGTTATTATTTTTATCACCTCTATTAAACTGACCTGACTATACCGAAAAATCTCTCTTTCCTTTGTTCTAAAACCTTGAGTTTGAATAGTGTCTTTTCCTCACTGATGTATCAATCACTCTTTTTATTGGTATAAGTTTTATGGTTAGGATTTAACCCTGAGCTAAGACGTGTTGATAATCAAACTGAACCTCGGGAATCAGACCTTGAACTAAGAATAACTTGAGCGGATAATAGATTAGGAGTTTCTTCCTTGTAAGAAAATACAACTTAGGATTTCTTGGAAGGAAATATTATTTTGAGTCTTTTATTCTCCTTCTCATCTCTGTAATATTATTAACCTTCGGGCAGGGTTACTTCTTTCGTATGTGCTTGAATTGCCTTGAAAACTATACTGTTATCGAGTATTTTAAAGGGATTGTCATAATCTATTCTTTCCTTTGAATCTGAACAGATTGTATCTTAAACTAAATGAGTGTTATAAATTGAGTCTTGGAAATATAAAACCCCATGGTTAAGATTTATCCTCGAACTAAGAGAAAAATGATAACCATACCAGATGATGTAAGATTAAACCCTGATCTAAGTATTAACATGTCAAGCAAGGGTGAGAAAGCTGACGGCACAGGAGTGCCAAAGATGTCGACACAAAAGTGCCAGAGACATCGGCACAGGAGTGCCAATAATATCAAAATCCTTGGCCAAGGTATGATGCCAGTTAGGCAAATGTCAGCTATCATGATCCAGATATACTTCTGGTCAGAATGATCCTTCTAGTTAGGGGGTACCTACAGAGGAGGGATCGACTAGTGGTATAGGACCATGACACCAGGCTCAGAGACATGATGATAATTTGATCCATGTTGATTACCCTCGTGAAGGGCGGGTTCTTCAGTTGAAGAAACTCGGGAGACCAGTAGGTCTTGGTTGGGCAGTAAAGCCCCTGATGATAATTCTCTTTCCCTCATTGCTAAAGAAGCCAAGTATAATAACAAGATGATGATGTCAAATGTATTTCTTCCTCACTCGTAAATCCAGGTACATGCAATGCTATTTAAGCTTACTTTCATTTATGCAATGAATGATATTCTTATATGTTAAATGTACGTTGTAAGAATATGCAGTTAATTAGTTAGACAGTTACTTGTATCATTCAGCTGAAATGAAAGATCTGAAATTAGTTAATGAATAAAGAGAAGTTATTTCCTTTCCTTAGTTCATATATTGGTTAAATGGGAACCCTAGTTTGACAGTTATTTAGTTTTAATCTTTTGTGAGACGGTTGATGGAAACAGTTAGATGTTACTTTTCAGCTGAAACTGAAAACTTAGAAGTTAGTTGGAAATTTAAGATGAATAGTTGAAACGATTTGGAAACCCTAGAATGAAAACAAGTTAGTTGTTCTTCAGCTGAAACTGATAGATGGTTGAATTTTTAAAACCGTAGACTGGATAGGTTGTTACAAAATGCCTTAGTCATTTTCCCAAACACCCATACACGATGAACGTGAGACATGAAGAAATGGTGATCTTCGACGGAGGAGATTCCTGAAACCCAAAAAGGTCAAAATTTGACTAACTCTAGAAACGTTACGAAGGAGAGACGAGTTCACAATGCTGAAAAGAGCCTTTTTCAAGCAGGGGCGCCCATGATCTTTAAAGGTCAAATGCACTCTGTTGGATCATCCAAGGCAGTCATCCTCAGCGTTTGCTTGCTGGCTCGACAACGAAACAAACAGCTAGATCATCTGATGAGTTGATCATAAGCAGTAGCTGATGAAGCGAAAAGAGGCAGTTGACGAAATGTCAAGAAACAGCTGTCAAAGGTGAAGTTCAAAGCAAAAAGAGCCTTTTCAAAAGAAAGGCGCCCTTCCTTTTGGACCTCTGGATGCTGGCCAAAGACCAAAGGCCTCCCAGAACAATCTTCTTAGCCCAGCTAGATCTCAACGACACAACTGAAAGCATAGACATCTGATGAGGCAGTCAACAAATAATCAGAATCAAAGTTGGCAACTTTTCAGATGAAGATAACCATGCTGAAGGACAAAAGCGCCCTTTTCAATGAGGGGCGCCCTTGAATAAAGGAACCCTAAAATACTTTCAAGTTTTATGACTTTAGTCATTTTCGGCGAAACGGAGCTAGCTACCTAGCGAGATATCAAGCGAAATCATCTAATTCTCCGATCAATGAGAAATCCAGATCAAAGCACGAGAGGTCATTTCAAAAGGCTGAAGAACGAAGATTGAAAATTCACTAAGGCACAAGCAAAAGCACCCTTTCTTGGAAAAGGCGCCCTTTCTTTTGATGCCCTGAACTCAGCTTTTTACCATCATGCCTCCCAGACACTTCTCTTCAGGTTGGATCTAGCTCAGCAGTGAATGTGTCAGCAACATCTTAGGATCAATAGATCAAACCAGATTCAAGATCAAACTGAGGTCATTCAGGAGAGAAATTAATAAAAAACTTGCAAAACTCAAAAGGGACGCCTAGAAGAAGTCAAAAGCCAAGTGTTGACTAAAGTCAAGATATTTTGAGATAAACTTGGCCAACTCACTCCACGATCAGTGTAAATTACCTTTTTGAACTTCAAATCAAGCCAAAACAACTTTTGATCATGAGTTAAGTTCCCAAGCTTGTGGATCTAAGGCTTGAGTCCATGTAATCAAGGTATAGGCATCCCATTTCATTATTTCATTGTAGGTTGATGATCAAGAACAGCCATAAGCTCTCAAGGATGCCATTTACAGATCTGGCAAAGGTTTTCATCCGTTCTTCGATATTTCTTGCAGATTTGAAGCAGAAGAAGATTGCTAATCTGAGGTTGGATTCAGAGACAAATTTTGTCAGGGAGTCAGATAAAAACTTTCAATCCATCTTCTGTCTACTTCATCTGTTCTTGTCTTAGGTTTTTTTGCATGTCACACAAAGCAGCAGGCTACATCAGATCTGATCAACTGGGTAGATTCAGCATAATTTTCCAGTGAAACCCATCTCGTCAGATTTTCCAAAATCAAAAAACTTGCTGCCCCTTTTTTTGGGGATTTTTTCCAAAAATTTTCAGAATCAAAATTTTGAGAAGCTGGGCTTGTTCAGCATTGAAGCACGAACAAAACCCATGTGCTAGACTTTTTCCGAAAAAATACTTCTCGGGAGGGCGCTATTTTCAGGGGTTTTTCAGAAGTTGTCTGAACACATCCGTGTTTACAGTCAATAGGCGAGTTCTTCTTCACTGAATGACAATTTGGCGTCCTTGGGCTCCAATTGAACAACCAGACCTTGCACCAACAACTCTCCAACCAGATCTTACACACATTGTTGGAGAGCAAACGGACATCATCAGCAGTCTGCGGATCTTTATCTTTGAAAAGAATACATCTCCCGCTCAGTGGAGAGCTGCAACAATTACTCTGGATGAAGAAGAAAGAAAGGCTGATCTTGCAGCAAAAAGACCAATATTACCACCTCCCACGTGGCAGTAAGCACCTTGGCTTGCCAGCTGCGAAGAGGTCATTCCAAGCATGGAGCCGCCAAAGTTACCAAGAGCAATAGCTTGCGCAAGAAGAGATGTTGTGTCATCAAAGCATTGACTATCCGGAAACGGAAGAAGTCAACACATGGATCAAGGAGCTGTTGACCAGAAATGGTGAAGTGTGAAAAGACACCTAGGAAGGATGCCCTACCTTCCAATTGGCATTTATGATACTTGAAGTTGACTTGATGCCTCATTCCAAGTCAACTCAAGAAGGCATTAAATGTAGTTGGAGTTAACTTGATGTCCCTTTCCAAGTTAACTCCATATCCCTTAAATCATGCATTGTTAGATCCCACTGATTAAGAATGTCTAATTGGCTTCCATGATTTGTAGATCTTAGATCTCCACTAAATGTGGATGTCTATTTTGGAGGGATACTTACATTAAAGTTCACCTTTTGTTTATTTTCAGTCAACTGAAGTAGTTTCTAGTTGACTCTTTACTTACTTTCAGTTAACTGAAGTAGTCTTCCAGTTAACTGCTTGTTCCCCCTTTTTAGGAATAAATCTTGCTAATTGATTGGCAAGAACTCATTGTTAACTCAAGGAGATTTTGGGGTTTCCCACTCCTTTGAGTTCTATAAATAAGAGCCTTGGGCTCATTGTCTGTTTAACTTTTACTTGCTATGCAAAATTGCTACGCCATTGTTGCCAACAACTTTGAAAGCGGATATTTGTTCACTCTTGGATGAGAGTTCGTTGGTTGATTGTAATTGTGCATGATTTCGTGCCTTTGCTATCCCAACCTTTGTAATTCGTTTATAAAGCTTTGAAAAAGAATATCAGAAGGCGCTTGCATTTTGATCAACCTATTTGAGTTATGTCTACTTCTTGTATCTAATAACTTGTTGTTTCATTTCCCTCCTTGGATAGGGGTTCCTCCTCCTTGGATATTTGTCATTGACAGTTGTCGTTCGTTGTTGTTTAATGTATTGTACTTCGATCTATACTTCGGATAGGGGTTCCTCCTCCTTAGCAAGATTGTTGGCCAAGACATTGTCAATTTGTTGTTTCTTGTAAACTATTTCCTAGCCCATACCTCGGATAGGGGTTCCTCCTCCCTGGCAGGTCTCAGATCTAGTTTACCGTAAAGAGTGTTTGCTTGTACCAACCTTATCCCGGTATATACCCGAGAGTTCAAAGCCTCGGTCATATTCTCAGGAGACGGTGAATTTAGGTGATCAAATCAACCCATTCCCGCTCCTTTACCCTCATGCTCTGTTTACCTTGAAGGTATTGGATAGATAAAAGCTAGAATAGTCATAGTTAAGATCTGCCAAAACCAGAGAAAAAGCTTAGCTACGGCGCATTGTGCTTGTGCACCCTTGTGTCCTACCGCTGAAGTACAAAAAGATAGGAACCTTAGTTAACCATTCCCTTACTCATGCATTGCTTTTAGCAGAGAGGGACTTCTCCTCTTTAAATAACGAAGAAGTGTTGCAAAACATTTGAAATAGCTGAACGTTTACAATCAGCACTCCAGAGGTGCTAATTTAAACGCCAACAACTAGTACGGCAGGCACGTTCTCGATCTGAAATTTCAAGGCTGTAACTTTTTCCTCCTGCTTGACAATGATTTTCCTCCTTGATGTTGTTCTTCAACTTCAAAGTACTTTGCTTGGGTTTCCATTTTTTTTTTTCCATCTTGAGCTTTGAAAACATTTCTTTTTTACCACTTGGGTTGGGCACATACTAGGTCCCAACACTTAGCCGTTTCTCGCGATTTTTTTTTCTTCCTTCGAGGTTGAAATGTAGTATTGGAGTACTTGCTTCGTCGCTCCTGCTCCTGGCCTCGACGTTCACCCTGCAAAACAGATAAAAAGAAGATCATCAGAACACTTATAATAAAAGTTCACTTTACTCACCTGATTTTCGTGCTTTGACTTCCAAGGGTTCATCGTTTTTCTCTAGCCAACTTTGCTTTCTTCATGATTCTTCAACATTTGTAGGCTGGGGTATATAACACCCGTGCATCATATTTCAATGCCTTAGACAAATTTCATCTTTCTCAAGGGTGCATTTTTAAAAAAAAAATCATCTTTTAAAAGTGTTAGCTTCAACTGCATCTTCTTCACTTTCCGGCTGAGGTGTTCACTTTGACATTTCATCCAACTCTGGCTAGAGCAAAATGTTTTCATTAGGAACCTGTTCAAAAATCATCTAGGCATCCAACTTCAAATTCATCTGCCAAGGCATTTTTATGTCAATAACACATTTTATTCCTTGCCTTAGAATTTTTTTTGATTTTCCCCTTAGAAAATTCATTATTTAAGTGCCCATCAAAATCTTCATCTCGAAAGCCTTAGCGAATTGTGCAAGACCTTAAAATCCATTCCTCATCGCAGATGTCCAATACCCAGAAGAAAATTCCCTTCAGAAAGCGTCGAATTCATGTGTCTCCAAACGAAGGGGTTCATTTAATTTTTTGAATTTTATACCTTAGGAAAATATTTTGCCATCAAAATTTATCTTCATTCTTCATCTTTGGGCAGATTCTTTTGCTCTGTCTTGAAAATCTTCTTCAATCTCATGAAGTCAGCACATTCTGACGTATCCACTGCCAATTTACCTATGCCTTAGCAAATTTCTTCATCCCCCAACCAACTTAGGCGTATTTCTCTAGAGATGAAATTCTAACACTTAGAAAAATCTTGACATCTTATTATCAATATGGGCGCATTTCACATGGCTTACTTCAAGTTTCCACACTTAGAAAGTTTTAAACCTTTGATATTACCTCCTTCAAGCCAGGCACATTCAACATGGTGGACTTCCACTTTCAAAGACTTAGAAAATTTCACCTCCACTTCCTTGTAAGTTAGGCGCATATGACTAGCTGAGCTTCACATTTTCAACACTTAGTAAATTTTACCTTCTAGTCAAGGCTAGGGCGCATTTAAAGGGTCTAGCAGGAAGTTTTCATACTTAGAAACTTTTTCTAAGTTCATTTCTTCCCTGGGCGCATTTTACCTCCTCAGCTTCCATTTCTTCTTACCTAGAAAAATCTTCAACTCAACCTCCTCTACCAGGGCGCATTTAGCATGGTGAGCTTCCAATTGCCAACACTTTTTAACTTATCTTCTTCAACTTGGTGGGCACATTTAGCACATTGAACTTTCAATTTGTGACACTTAGACATTTTTCTAACTTCTCCTTTAAGTTAAGGCGCATTTTAGAAGGCCAACTTCCACTTTCAAAGATTTAGAAATTTTTTTAGTCTCTTCAACATGCAAGGGCGCATTTAGGAGGTGCTACTTCCATTTTGTGAAACTTAGAATATTTTCAAGTTCCTCTTCTCTTTCCAGGCACATATGGAGGGTGGAGCTTTCACTTTAAGCACTTAGAAAATTTTAAATCACCTTCTCTTTCTAGGCGCATATGGAGGGTCGAGCTTTCACTTTTTTGCTTGGAAACATTTTCTCCAACTTGAGGGCGCACTTGAGGGGGCCTACCTCCATTTTCATGCCTTAGAGATTTTCAAGCCACCCTCTTCCAAAGGCGCATATTCATGGGTAAGCTTTCAATTGGGGGCGCATTCTGAAGGCTGAGCCTTCAATTTCTACACCTTAGATATTTTCAAGGCCTCTTTTCCTTGGGCGCAAATAACCCCTTGTGCTTTCATTTTCAAGCACTTAGAAAATTTTCAATCATTTCCTCCCTCTCAAGGCGCATTTGGAGGGGTCCTCTTCCAACTTTGCAACACTTAGAAGATTTTCATCCAACTTCAAGTTCAAGGGCGCATTTGAGGGGGTCATGGTTCTAGTTTGAGCACCTAGAAAAAGTTTGTAGCTTCCTCCTTGCTAAGGGTGCATTTAAGCCCCTCTACTTTTAGTTTCAACTCTTAGGAACTTTTATCAACTCTCCTTTACCTTGGGCGCTTTTGAGGTGGGCAACTTCAAATTTCAAAGACTTAGAAATTTCATAAACCCCCTCCTTCAAGTTTGGGCGCATTTAGGACCCCTTACTTCCAATTTTTCAAACTTAGAAAATTTTGAAGTCTTCTCTAAAGTTGGGCGCATTTCACCTTCTCTACTCCAAGTTTTCCATACTTAGAAAATTTTCCACACTCCCTTCTCAAGGTTAGGTGCATTCAAGGGGTGGAACTTCAAATTTCACAACACCCAAACTTTTCCAGTCTCCTCTAGCTTCAAGGGCGCATCTGAAGGCCTTTACTTCAAATTTGAAACACTTAGGCAAATTTTAGACTCCTTCATCTTCTTAAGCTTGGGCGTATTTACCTTGGCAAGCTTCCATTTTTCAACACCTAGATGCTTTTCATCCATCTTTAGCTTCTTAAGGCAAATTTTGATGCTGGACTTGAAAATTTATCAAACTTGGTGAATTTCACGTCTTTTGCCAAATTTGGAGTGATTTGCTCATGCTAACCCTAGCTTGCCCTAACTTTCTATTTTTAGAAAGTTCTCCACATTTCGTGCTTTGAACTGATTTTTGGCTCTGAAAGGCCTGATTTTGCTTTGTTTTGAACCTCAGGATGTGGTTGAGCTGTCGGGGCCTGATGCCTATCTACGCCTGCTATTTTTAGCAACTTACTAAAAATAGCAATTGCTCAGAATGTCTTCAAATTTCACGTGCCGAATGCCTGAAGTGTGGTGGTCGTGGCTAGATGCTGCATTTGCATGACTGTCGTGTCCTGCCCTTGAATTTAGGAAACCTTGATTCCTCTGTGCCAACCTGCTAAAAATAGTAAGTGTCTGATTTTCCATTCTCTGCAACTCTGTTTGACTTGAAATTCACGCCATGGGGTCTTCATCATCTGCTTGACCTATTCATACTGAGGCTTCACGCTGACTTGCTATTTCTGGCATGTTTCTGAAGTGGCTTACTATTTATAGCAGCTGCTTGATTTTGAGACTTTCTTAGCTCCGTTCGACTTGAAATTTGAATGCTGTGATCCTCGTTGGTAAATTTGCCAGTCCACACTGGCACCTGATGCTGAGTTTCTATTTATAGCATGTTCCAGGAACGCCTTACTATAAATGGTAAGTGCTCCGTTTGTCCTCAAATTTTACCAGTAGACTCCTTGAAAGATGCTGATCACGGTGGGATACTTCAGTTTTGGAAATTTTCACGTCTGACCACCTCATTTTGAGTCCCAAAGCTTGAAACCCTAATTCATCTTGCATGTGCCTTAGATGAGCTCTGTTCAATTCCATTTCAGTTGCATGTTACCGTGTTCGTGATTTTGAAGTGCCAGGCAGCTGCCAAAGAGCACCTGCTAAAAATAGAAAGTGGCTGAAAAGGTGACCTACCGGTTGTCAGATGACTTTGCATGTCACACTGGCCGAGAGATCTTGAAAAACGCAGAAAAACCCAGAAAAATCATCAACATGCAAGCACTGGCTAAAAATAGCAAGTTTCTGAAGAGTGACCAGTTGTGCTTGCATGTTACACCGTTGCGAAGCTCTCGGAAAACCTAGAAAGATAATGCTGACATGCGCTGAGAAAACTTACATGCAAACCCTAATATCTGCCTCCGAAGGCTGAAAACTGAAAGCCATTGCCTCACTTTGCATGTTACATCACTGCGAAGGTTTCAAAAAATCCAGAAGGAATCTCCAGACATGCATCGGAAAACTTCACATATAAATCCTAAAATTTGCTTCGGAAGGTGAACTGCTAAATATAGCAAGTTGTCCGTTTCAGCTCAAAATTTGGAGGCAAGAAGCTTGACATGTTTTGGATGCAGTGTGACTGAGAGAACTTCAAAAATGTTGAGAAAATGCCCTGAATTGAACACTTACTAAAAATAGTAAGTTATCAGAATCCAGTGAAAATTTAGTGGGAGCCTGCTCGAAGCATCTTAACAGCAGTGCTAAACTCAGAATTCAACTTATTCACTCCATTTGACTTTAAATTGACTAGAAAACTCAAAACCCTAATTCTATAGACTTAGCCAAAATTTCACGTTTAAGCTCACAGACGGGCACATCCCCGGAAAGACACACAGCAGAAAAGAGAGAGAGGGAGAGAGAGACAAAATCAAAGCCAAAAAAGGAGGAACGGATCAAAAATTAGGGGGTCCCCATTTTGAATGGGGTGATGTGTGAAAAGGTCACAACAACCCCCTCATTGCTGTTAGTATCTTTGTTAAGACCTTTTTTCAGTCACTTGTTATTTCTGAGTTTTGGGGTAGCACTTATGAATTCATTGAAGTCATTAGGCAAACTGAAAACGAATTTATGAGCATGTATGTAATGTCCCCATTTTGGGATTACTCTAAATTTGCCTTGATTTCTTGAAGATATCCTTTCATGATGGTCTAGTGTTCATATTGCATTCTTTTTCTCCTTTTCCTGATCAAAAGACATTCGTAAATTTATTCATTTTTCTATCAAATAATCACAATTACTTATAAGGCTCAATAATTGCTACAAGTATCTTTATTGTATAATTGTATTATATCAATGTATCATATCAGCAATGTTATAAGATAACTAGTAGCATGCATGATTTATTATTCCCCATGCAATCCATAAAAAAATAGATAAAATTAAATAAATAGCATCATGTATGAATTACTATTAATTAGACTATTATTTAAATCCATGATGTATTTATCAACATCATTATTTAAATGTACAAACATTTATCTAACTTATTATTTAAATTCATAAAATATTTATCTCCATATATTCATAAAATACTTATCTATTTTCCATCTGCCTATCTTTATAAATTTCAAATGATTTGTCGTCTATATTTTGTCTCTTGTTTCCCATTGTATTCTCTATTTCCTTCTTTCTTCTATACATATCTCATTCTCTCCCTTTTTATATCTTCACATTCAAATGAGAAGATGTATCTTTTTGAAAAGAGACATTCATTAGAAATGACACAACCTTTTGAAATGATTGTTTCCTTTTGAAAACTAATTCCAAACCTTTCTAATTTATATTTTATTGTTCTCTACACACTATTGATAGATCTCCTTTTTACATCTTCATTCCTTTACTCTTCTATCTTCTTCTTAAAATCTGATGTGTATATCATATATTTTTTCTTATCTTCCACTCCTTATTTTATATCCTTATATCTCCATGAAGAGAGGCATGTCTTTGAATAGAGATAACCCCACAAATGGACATGACTTTTAGTTAAACATTCCTTAATGATATCTCAATTATATTCATTTTATTATTTTGTTTTGATATGTATTATATTTTACTATTTTATTTTTAGTTTATTTGTAATATTATTTATATTTATAGTATTATTTATATTTATTATTTAATATTTATAATATTATCTCTGAATAATTATTTGATAATTATGATAGTATTCATATTAATGTTGTCAATATATATTTATAATTACAATATTATCTTATGATTGAAATTATAAATATATTAAAACGATAATATTTTCTTTTATAATTTTAATATGTATTGTGTTATTCATTTTCACTTATTTGTATCTCAGAGTGTTCTAATTTTGGGCACATGACAATGTACTGTCATTTTATTAATACAAAAATGTTGTGTGTGAAATCTGAGTTGGCTGTATGAAATTCTCAAACATTGTAAACTCAGAAAAGAGGCATTCTAATTGCTGTTATGATTTAAATGTTGTTACTAGAACTGCTGTATTGTAAAGTGTTGTTAGCTTATATGCCATTAGTATTGTTTATTTCATGTGTGCAAATGATCCCATGTGGTTTATCTGAACTGAACATTCAAACGAGTAAAATCAGTCATAAACAACAGCAAGAAAAATCATAAACCAGAGGTTAGGGAGTTCACAAACTCTTCATACAATGCTTGTGAAATCAATTAACATCATACCTGGAATTCTTAAACATTGAATGTAGGTCTGGAAATCTGTGACAACCACCTGGAAATGAATGACAACAGCTGTAACTGTCATCAAATAGTTGCCAAGCCTAAAGAATAAGTTTCTCCACCTTCTAATGCCTTTGAGTGACCGTCTAAGCCCAGCCGCGCCTATTGAAGGTGAGTTAGAGCATTAAATATAGGTGTGCTATCTTCTAGGTCACACGTCCCTGCTAATGAAAGTAGTACGGCCTATAGAGCCCAATGCAACATCTGTTTGAGACCCACGTGGTTATGAGAGTGGGTGCTAGCATGAATAAAATATATCACAACTCCTATATCTTTTGTTCACCAACATAATACTCTTGAAACCCTTGTGTAATCTCTTTTGATATGCAAAATAAGTCTCCCACGTGCCAAATAAAGGATATCATTAACAACAATAAATATATTCAATGATAATTATCTCCAATAACATCTGATCTGCAAGTAAAACTTGAGAAATCTGATATAAATCTCTCCAATTAAGCACAAATGTTACTTTTGAGATAAAGCCGCCAATTAGCAAACCTCAGATGATCTTTCACACCCTCGGAAAGCTCGATTCAAGAAGCTATGCTCTCCAAGATCGTTGCAGCTAAAAACCCTAGTTTTCACCTCCATAACAAGCACAAAGCCAAACTTGAGATAATAAACAAGAATGAATTCTATTTGCTTTTGATGCCTTTATATACTCTCCCGAAAGAGGTTGATCTCCATGAGGCATTTAAAATATTAAAATGTCATTATATACATTTTCCTTTAATAACACTTTATAATAGTCTCCAAGTGGGCGCCCAGTATGCACTTTAATATTTTGACTTGAATGCAGTTTTTATAATTGACTTTATAATCATTAAATAACCCTTATAATAAAGTCAATAAAATATTTAAATGATGTGCACTTTATATTTTGACTTTATGATATTAAATGCCTTTATAATAAAGTCAAATAGTCACTTATAAATAATTAATTATTATTAGAGTATAACTTTTATAATAATTAAATTCCTCAACTCGATTAATAAACCTCATTTATCAATTCCGTCTGTGCCAGGAGGTAGCCCATTGCGTTGTTTGCTCACCAGGGTGCCTTACTAAAAATAGTAATGTTGGCCTCTATCCACACATTGACTTACTATAAATAGTAAGTATATAAAAATGGAGCCAAAATACCCTGAATAACATAACCTTTGAATTCATCGAGGATTAAGAGATGAAAACACTGCCAACTGCCAACTGGAGAACTAGCAAACTCCAACATTGGGCCCTCTAATCATCTTGATTAGCCTACGAGGACCCGATGATAGTGTGACGACCAAACTTGTACGTCAAATTTATAACTTTTAATTTCAACCACAATAAATAAGAACAATGCCATGATGATAAAATTTTTTCCTTTCAAATACATAAACGTGATATATCAGTTTGCAACTTTAACTTTTTCATTCTAAAAGAAACAACAAAGTAAAGAAGAATGAAATACATACATAACCCGAAGGCTTTTGGCACCAATAGCCGTAAGAAGGTCCAGGAGTCCGTCCTGTCAAATCTTGGATCATCGGCCAATTGTTGAGGAGGAGAAACATCACTTGGGCGTTTTTCCGCCAACCACGGACTTATAATGCGGTCCCTCGCACAATCATTTTATAATGAACGACCCTCCCTTCGAAGAAGAGATTGGTGGGGTATTCTTTAACGACTACCAACTGGGCATAGTGTTGTGTTGCTACATATCTAGGTTCTGTGCATACGACAACTTTTGAACTAGTATGTATTTCGGGACCACGGTGAACTGACAGTGTAGTACCACAACTAAGTGTAAGTTGTTCCTAACACTACTTTGGCCAAAGTGTTTACATTCAATAAAGAATGTAGGTCATCTATCACATGCACTAGCCAGGGTCAACTTTATTTGAGGCTTCCTTACTCTACGCGTAGGTTGGTCTATCGGGGTAGTTCGTACCCTAGACTTCCTACATCAAATAACTACTAGAATGGAGATCATTCTAACAAGTACTTACAACTATCTCCCTTATACTGGACACTCTTATCCTAGGAGCTTCATTAACTTGACTAAGTTAATTTATAACTAGTTGAGATCTGTAACTTATTAAATGCCCTCAATTCATTCCCTAGTAATAAATAGCTAAACACAAGCATACACTCCTTATATGGAGTCCATACAAATAATGCCATTAATTCTTCAATGCATCAGTAAATCCGTCTACTAATGAATGAAAAGCTAATAGTATAAAGCATGCAATTGCCTTTCTCTTTCCCAAATTATCTATTTGCAATTGAAATCATTTTTGAAATATTCAATTCAAAGTATATCATATAAACAATCTTTATTCCCTATTCATTTCCAAACACAGAGTAGAAAACAGACCTTCTTCTGATTCCCAGAGCAACAAAACATGCGAAAATAAAATAGATAACATGCTTGTTTTTAGCTATCCACAGGTGCTGAATAAGTGTGAGGATGCTACACCTTTAGCCTCCTACCAAAGGACTTCCAGCCACCTCCGAAATTAAATTCTTAACACAACTGGAGATAATCTCAACTTACTACTCTCAGAGATGATGAATGACAAAAGTGATTTCTATGTCAAGTATATAATACTTTCCAGAATTGATGGCTGCTCTCACAGCAGAACAAAATTTACTCTCAACAGGATAAAATTCAGTCTTAGGAAGTAATGCACTCTCACAGTAGTATAAACTCACTCACAGCAGAATAAACTTCTTGAAGAGAACAAAATCGAACTTGCAATTTCTAAATTCGTGTATTGAAGAATAAGCATAGCAGCCTTTATATAGTGTTTCAAAACTCAACAAATTCCTCTTCCTAAGGCATCCAAGCTGCCAGCAGAGTTTGGAATAGTTCAAACAAGAAATGTGGCACCTTGTAGAGAAGATTTCGACCTTCATTTAATGACAGCAATGAAGACAATTCATTTTGCACATGACAAATTCTCAAAAACACGGCATCTACAGGTATAGGTGCGATTCAACAGGTAAAGATAAGTGAAGATTTATGCAGAGACAAAGTCCCTTATCAAATGGCGTCCACCTTTCCCATTTTTCTGGCTGCAATCGACTTCATCTTAGCCGCATTCAGTCAACCTGGCAATGGTTGCGCGATTCCACGGGCGCCATTTTCACGGGAAACTTTTATTTCCTTTTTATTTTCCATTTCATAGTTTCCCTATAGTTTAAAAGAAATATTTGAAGCATGGCAGGGTTTTGCCAATAATATTTGATTTATTTTGAAGTCACAATATTAATTTCCAAGAGTTGTTCGACTTTTGAAGGAAATATTTATTTTTGAGAATAACGTCTTGTTGATGTGTTTTTCGTGACTGCACCAACGCAGAATAAAGTCGCCAACGGCTTCCCTATTCTCTCTTGATCAAAGTATTCCGCACGCTAAGATTGCAAGAAAGTTCGTGCGTTCAACTCCAAGGTTCTTTCAGTGCGAATAAGCTCAGTTGGCTTGATGTGATTTGCTGGTATTTCAAGGGGACTTACGGAATTGTTCGGCAATGGAGAAAGGAATTCAAATGCTCGAAAGATTTGTCTATGAAGCGCGGGTTTCCTATTCTAACTAGAAAGTACTGAATTGAAAGGGGTGTAAGGGTTTAGAGAGTCTAAATCTATTCTAAGGCGCGGGATATGGAGCTCAACTTCAGCAAAGTTCAACCAAACTTCGCTTTGCCTCGCATCGGACAGCTTCCACGGAGTCGGTGCAATCTTCAAGGGAGATGACTAAAGATGTTCAAACCACCACTTGACATAAAGATACCATCACAACGACGCATACCATTATTCAAACTGTGATTGAAGTTAAGTACATGATATTCCAGTTGACCACACAAGGGCATTCACCATCAGCAAATACACTAGTGGTATGGATAGACGAAGTTGCTTAGATCAAACACCACATTCCACAATTAACATCTACTTGCATGGAATGAAAATTATACTACTTTAAGCGCTACCATTTGAATCAGAAGGACGAAGAAACCTTGCTAGCTACTCACAACAAAGACGAAATTCACCATCAATGAAAAACTCTTTTATTGAGAGAGTGTTCACAACAATTTCTTACAAAGTTTTCAAAGGGAAAAACTTTCCTCTTCTTCAAACTACACTATCAATCTATACTAAGTTACTCTAAGCTATCACCATTTGTCTCTCTACTCACTTCTACTCTAATCTACTGGAGTTACAAATGAGGGGGACTCCCCCTTTATATATCTAGCCAAGTCCCAAAAGACGGCTAGGGTTACAATCAATAGAGTGGCTAAAATTGTGCCACCTCAGCCCTAACCCTAAAAACTGCCAGAGTAGGGAGTGGTACATTAAATGAATCAAAGATTCCCACTCACTCCCAAAAATAGCAAAGGCAATAAATGCCCACAATCAGTCTTCTAGAAGATTCCGCTTGTAGACGCGTTCACACTGTCCTTGATCTTCTTTCTTGACGTTGCTCTTCAACTTCTTTGTCACTTGAGCTAACACTTAGCCAATTTCTTGCAACTTTTTCTTCCTTCATGTGAAACTTATAACTTTATCTTCCTCAGAAGGTTGTAATATCATCGTGCTTCACCACTTCAAGTCATCGTGCTCTGGCCTCGACATTCCTCCTGCAAAACAAGCGAGGAGAAGAGTATTAGAACACTTCATAATATAATCTTAACTTACCTGATTTTCACGTTCTAACTTCCAAGCGTTCATCGCCTTCCGCGTTCAGAATTCTTCATGCCTCAGCCAAATTTTCAACCCATGTTCCTCAAGGGCGCATCATCTTCAACTGCATCTTTAAGAAATTCATTTCACCTGTTGGAGCTCTGACAACCTTGATTTTATTCATCTCTGGTTCAAGAAAACTATCTTCCCGAAGAGCATGGGAAAATTCACCTAGGCAGTTCCTTTCAAATTCATCGTCTGGAGAATTTCACCTTGAAAACACATTTTCTTCACACTTGCCTTAGAAAATTTTAAAATTTTCCCTTAGGAAAATTCATCAACCTGGTGCCCATCAAAAATTTTCACCCTGAAGGCCGAAGCGAAGCATGGAAGACTTTAAAATCAACTCCTCATCAACAATCTTCAATACCCAGAAGAAAATTTCCTCCAGAACGCGTCGAATCCATGGGTACCCAACGAACGGGTTCATTTATTTTTTTTGAATTTTGAACCTTAGAAAATTATTTCCTTGTGAAATTTAAATTCGTTCTTTGCATCTGTGAAGATCTTGTTGCTCTGACTTGAAAATTTTAACTCATCCTGCAATGTTGGCACCTTCCGACCTCATCACTGGCAACTTCACTTGGACCACAGGAAAATCTTATCTCCAGAGTCTAGGCGTATTTTCTAGAGGAGGAAATATTTGTGCCTTAGAAAATTTTTTGATCACCTTGAAAATTTTGCCTTAGGAAATTTTATTCAACTTTGCTCACTTTGCCTGTGAAAATATTAGCTTCACTCAGAAAATTTTCATGAAGGCGCCTAGCATATTTTATTTCTCACTCACCATTTGCATTTTACTTCACACTGGAAAGGCAAATTTATTTAAAACTCCAACGCCTTAGAAGAAATTCTCATAACATCATCCTATACTTCACTTTACCACCCTTGGCGCATAGCACTTGAGGAAATTCAAAATCACGCCTAGCACTCACCCTTCCTCTACCACGCCTTGAAGTATTCACTTACCTTTCACCTTATTTACCACCTTATCTTCATCTTTTACACCCTCAACTTGGGCGCATTTAGGCATGCAAGGAGGATGACTCTTCAACTTCACTTTTTCGTCTTCACATGCTTTGTTTGGGCGCATTTTGGCCATGCAGGAGGATAAAAACTTTGACTTTGTTGACTTGCTTCTAACTTGAGCGCATTTTTATGTAGGTGGAGGATAAGAATGTTGACTTGTTTGACCTCTTTGCCTTTTGGGCGCATTTTGACATGTCTAGTGGATGAAACTTATACAACGCCCTTGGAGTGACCCTTCACCTCCCATTTTTGTCTTGACATGCATGTATTTGGGCGCATTTTGCCTAGGGAAGAGGATGAAAATCGTTGACTTTGCTTTGACCACTCACAACTTGGGCGCATTTTACCCCCTGAGAAGGATGAACTTGCAATTTGGGCGCATTTTTGAAGGTGGTGGCAGATATCCACACTTAGAAATTTTTTTAACCTTCTTTCTTCAAGCTGGGCGCATTTCCCCATGTCTACAGGATAAAATTCATTGACTTTGAACTTTTTCTCATCAATCTGTGAAGAGGGCGCATATTCAAGGTGAAGCAGGATATTTCCCAGACTTAGTCACTTTTCTTCATCTTCGCCAGCTTCTTACTATAAATAGTAAGTCTCTTGATTTTCACACCTCCGAGGCTCAGATTGCTTTGAAATTTTAAACACTGGATCTTCGCGACTTCATCAACCCGTTTACACTGCTACTCTAAGCCGACTTGCTAAAAATAGCATATTTTTGGAGGTGATTTGCTATTTATAGTAACCTCTCGTTTCTGGTACCTCCACAACTCTGTTTGCTCTGAAATTTGAATGAGGCGCTCCTCACCATGTGACCTTACTGCTGACATCAGCGCATGCAACTGGTTTGCTATTTTTAGCCTGTTTCCAAACTGACTTACTATAAATAGTAAGTGCTCCGTTTGACTTGAAATTTTACCAGCAGATAGCCTGAAGGATGCTGATCGCGGTGGTTTACACTGGTTTTCGAAAATTCTAACTTTTTGCCCTTCTTTTCGGGTCCCGAAGCTGGAAACCCTAATTTGCTCTGCATGCGTATCAAAAGATCTCTGTTTGCTCTCGTTTCTGTGGCACTGCGATCGGCTTGTGATTCTGAACTGCTGGGAAGTGGCTGCCGGGACACACCTGCTAAAAATAGCAAGTTCCTTACTGAGTGAGTATCATCTTTTGCATGTCACACCATCGCGAAGCTCTCGAAAAACTCATCAGGAAACACCCGACATGCAAAAGAAACCCTGACATGCAAACCCTAAAAATGGCCTCGGAAGGTTGAATTCTGAAAGTTGTCGTCTCGTTTTGCATGTTATATCGTCGCGAAGTTCTCGAAAAACCCAGAAGGAATATGCCAACATGCAAAGACAAACTCTGCATCTGAACCCTGAAATTTGTCCCGGAAGTTGGACTGCTAAAAATAGTAAGTTGTCTGTTTTCGCTCAAATTTTGCATACGAGTAGCCTGATGCACTCTGAATGTTGTGTGACTGTCGGAGACTCAAAAATGTTGACGAACTGTCCTGAATTTCACACTTACTAAAAATAGTAAGTACCTTAGAATCTGATGAAATTTTAGTGAAAGCCTGCTAGAAGCACACTGACAATAGTGTTAGTCTTTATTTTCAATTTATTCACCTTGCTTGACCTCAAATTGACCAAAGAAACGCAAACCCTAATTTCAGACTTGGCCAAATTTCATGTTAAAGCTCATAGATGGGCACATCCCGGAAAGGTAGACAGAACGAGAGAGAGACAACAGCAAAAACAAACCAACATCAAACCAAAAGCAAAGCCAAAATTAGGGGGTCCCCATTTCCAATGGGGCGATGTGTGAAAAAGGTCACAACACGTCTCATATTTCAAATTCTCAATTTCACTTCAACACTTAATGGTATTAAATAAAGTGTTTGTTTAAACTTCATTTGATTTTCATTTAATAAAATATATCTATATATTTATTTTGTTGTACCCAAAACCAAAATTTTTGCTTCACTAAGGCATTTTGCTTAATTAAGTCTTAATCTTGTTAAAGTGTTGTCAGAAGGTCATTTTTGGGGTTTTTAAATATGGAGTTGGTGTCAGTGTAATGTCAATCTGTTACTGAAGGAATTTAAGGAAAATGAAAATCTGAACGGAAATCAACAAAAATTTCTCTCTGGAGAAGGGAGCACATTCTCAAATGGGCGCCCTATCTTTTAGGGGTCCAGATCCTGTTTTTAGGGTTTGTTACCTCCAACAGACATTTGTCCGGCATCACGCTAGCTTCGCAGTGAGCTATCAAGCCTGTCAAACGGACCTGTTTCGAGCAAGTTGTGGAAGATATAGCGCAAAACAAGGCGAAAGCGAGAATTGGCTAACACTGGAGAAAAGCGCAGCTTTTGGAAAAGGCCCCATCTTTTTGAGGTGCCAAATGAAGGATTTTGACTGAATGCCATCCAAGATGTTTATCTCACTTTTGTTCAAGCTTCGCGACGCATCCGTCAGTGGGTGAATCTTAGTTGTTGAAGTACTTGAACCTGAGGTCGAATGTAGGGTCA
>VDFB02227529.1:0-31067 GCA_007258455.2 Sequoia sempervirens
AAATTTTGATTTTATTGTGGCCTTTGATCGTCCATTTCCTAGCCATAACTTTTCATTTTCTAAGAGGCTATGTGAGGATTTGGAGAAATTGTTTTCTTGGTTGTTTTGGTCATCATGGAGATCATGATATTTTACATGGCATTTAACTTAATCGTTAAGGGTTTTCAATAATTTTGGTTGCAAGGAAAATAGAGATTTATCAAATTATAGAAAAGAGTTTTTTTCTAAATATTTTTTTATGATGAAAAAAAGAAAGGGGAAATGCAAATATTGTAAAGAAAGAAATTATATTGGAAGATTGAGAATTTGAGTGTGGATTGGAAATCTCTATAAAAAGGGGTATATAAATCTATTAGCAGAGTTACAAAAATATTTAATACCTTAACTTTGTTGAGGGGGGTATAAGGAGAAGAAAGACTTTGTTGAAGCCTCATTATGAGAGGAATGACAAGATATGAGAACTACTATAATATTTGTAGCTAAATATTTTATTATGCAAGTTGTTTGCTGATGCATTCAACCAATAGATCGATGAAGTTTTTCAATTTTATTTTTCATTTTGGCTTCCATGTGCATATGCATGTGTTAAAATTATATAGGTTGTAAGATTGTGTAGTTTTTATTTAAACCGCCTAATCTTGATTGCACCAATATGTTGAGGGTAGGGTATGGAAGAGGTATGGTTATTTGTAAGCACTCTCACCATTGGAAAGCTATCAAATTGAAGAAAAATGTATGAATTAAATGATGTACTTGTTTCTATTTGATTAATACAAGATCAATATCTTTTTTATGGTAGATTTTATCAAAAGGATTTCTCCACATATAATAATTAATGTTAATGCAATTTTCAAATGGAATAGAGTAAAATTATGACACACTTAGAGTTTTAATAATGAAATTTCATAATCATGTCAATTTCCATTAGTTTGAGCCCATTTTGATGTAATTCTTTAGTAGAATTATATATATTGATAAATAACACATTCTTGTGCAAAGTTAGGTTCATTCCTTAGACCTTTTCATTACCCTTAGTTACACATATTTCCATGCATCACACACACACACACACACTTATTCTTATGATATTGGCATTTATTACACATATCCTTGCACCTATTCTCATATATTCACGTGTCACCTTGATACAAGTACACTTTCGTGTTGCAAGTCAATCCCATGACATGTAGGAATGATCCCATGCCAAGTAAAATTGGCCCAATTTTTTTTAAAAAAAATTAAAATATTTGTCAACTTTTTCCTATTTTGTTAGCCATTATAAGTCAATTTGGCACATGTTTGCATGACTAATTGTTATGTATTTATATTTAAAGGCATCCAATGTGCATTCATTTATCATGAAATTCCTCTAAAAAATCTAATGTGTTGAAGAGAAGAATCATTCTTGGAAAACTTTGCTTTGGAGAACAAAAATGAATCCAATTTTTCATTAAATCCTTCTAGGAAATTTGGTCTTTGATCATTTCAAAATTAGTCTAATCAAATGGGTTGACCTAAGAGAACTTGATCTTGTGATTCCATAATTTTCCTAAGATGTTTTTGATTACTACTAATTATTAACAATTAGTGAAGCATTGATAATACAAGAAATTGGATAGGAAAAGTACATAGTACAACAATTCAAGACAACACATTAGGGATTTGATCCACTTAACATAGAGTTCGACCATAATCATAGAATTGAATTAAAATCAATTATAATTTTGAATAGAATTTCAAACAAAAGACATAATGAGAGCATACATTTTTTAATACCTAAATCCACATTACATCAAGTTTTATCTTTATCATTTTTCCACAAATTAAACATCTAAGTCCTTTACATTTGATTTATTGAATTAACATTTAATTATTTTAACTTGTTTATCTAACTCTAATTACTTAAAATAAAATTAATTATGTGTTTATTAATTCGATTAATTAATTAACCTAAATAATGCTTTAAAAAATATTATTTTCCATTAAGAATATATCCACACAAAGAGATTTAAAAAAATAAAAAATCTAGCTAAAAAAAAATCAATAAAAATAACACTCTTAGTATTATTATTATAACATTAAGGACGACTACTTGATGGAGTGTTGTGGTCGCGTGGGCTTGGAGGCCCGCGACCTGTAACAGGCCACAATTTCTCCCTCTCTCTCCTTCAGTTGGCTTTACATGTGTGTGCAATAGGTTCCTTTGGTTGCACTTTCTAGTGGGGGATTGTTCCAACTTGCAGAGGGGGTTTTTTTGTTTTGTTTTTGTTTCCTCGGTGCTACTTTGTGTTTGGGGTTGGGTTCTTTCAGGGGGGTTGTTGGGTTCTTTTGTTCAGATTATGGCGAAGCAGCAGGTCTCTTACAGTTTGGTGGTGGTTGATCATGGTGTGTTTCACAATGATTCTTCATCGAGGTTGAAAGCTTAGCAGTCTGAGTCATTTTATGTGGGGGAGGGCCCTAAACTAAGGAAAGTGAATGGCTATTTGCCCAGGAATCAAAATCGTCTGGTCTTGGTTCTTTCTCCTAAATTTGTGGCTAATGATGTTTCTTATTGGAGTAGACATGCCTTAATCTAAAAATTTCTTCGGATCTGTATTCCTCTGTCGGTTTTGGATGCTTGGATTAGGCACATGTGGTAGATTGAGGGCGACATGGAACTAATGGTGGCCGCAAACAATTATTTTGTGGTTGTTTTTTCCAATATGGTTGATAGGAATCGAGTTTTTCAGGGAGGACCCTACTTTTATAATCATGTTGGATTGTTTATTAAACCTTGGTATATGGGTTTTAATATAGCTAAATAATTTTCGTCGAGGGTTCTTGTCTGGGTCCGTCTACTGTAGCTTACCCTGGAGTTTTAGAGAGAATATATTTTACAACGGATTGTTACTCTTCTTTGTAGGCCTACTGCAATTGCTCAACAAACCCTTGAAAGAAAAGTTATTTCTTTTGCTTGGATTTCTGTGGAGGTTGATTTGAATAACCCCTTGCTGGACTCTCTCAAAATTTGTCTTGGTTCTTTGTCTTCAATTCAACAGCTTGATTATGAGTCCCTTCCTTTTCGTTGTCAGATTTTTCATGAGTATGTACATCTTCAAAAGCAATGTCCTAGGATTAATAAGGCTTCTCCTTCTAATTCCTCCCCTTCGACTTTGGCTCCAAAAGCTATTATGAAGGATAAAGGGAAATCTATGATGGAGGGTGAATTGGATAAAGATGGCTTTGTGTCGATTAAGCCTAGGGCTAAGGGTCATGGTTTGAAGAGATCATTTAAGGACATAAATAATGAAGAGGACTTTAATCAGTTTGAGGTGTTGGACACTTCAACCTTGAAGGAATGAATCTCCTTGGATGTGCCTTTTGATGCTACTGGTATGGGCTGTGTTGTGGGGAAGGGACAAGGACCTGGTCAGGATATTCTTTTATCACAGGGTATGCAAGATCATCTAGTATCTTTGAAGGATCATATGCAGGAGGATGATGATATTGTTTTGGAAGATTTGGCAAAGGAGGGGTTAGTTTCTAGCAAGAGTAATGGGTCTTCTCTAGCCTTGGGGGTGCAACAATGCACGATTACGAAGGGAGTGTCTGAGCATTCTTCTAAAAGTGGCTGCAAGAAGGATCTTGAGAAGATTAAGCATACTAGAGACTTGTTGGTGGAATTTGGGTCTATTAAACCCATTGATGCTCACTTTTCTCCATCTCCCAAATGATTGTTCTCTCATGGAATGTAAGGGGGTTGAATAGCACCTCCTGTCAAAAGGCTATTCATGATTTGGTTGTTGTCCATTCTCTAGAATTTTTTGTGTTCAAGAGACTAAACTTTCAGTTGATTTCATGCTTCAGTGTGCTTCTCGTATCTCGTATTTTGGTCAATGTCAGTGCATTGGTTCTCAGGGGAGTTCTGGGGGTTTGGCTATTTTTTGGGATCCAAGAAAGATTGCTCCACTTTAGTGGATTTCTAGTCATTCTACTATTTCCATGGTTGCCTCTTCCTAGGAAACTGGTGAGACCATTATGATTACTAATGTTTATGCCTCGATTGATATTCATGGAAAAATCTAGCTTTGGGCTCATATAAGGTATGTTAGATCATGTGCTTCATATCTTCCTTGGATCTTAGCTGGTGATTTTAATTTTGTGTTGAGCTTGGAGGAGAAAAGAGGTGGGCTGCCTCAACTTGGTCCTGCTTCTGATCTTTTTCGGGAGAATGTGGATTTTCTAGCGTTAATTGATGTTAAGCCTTATAATGGGGTTTTCACTTGGAATAATAGACGGATTGGAGAGGAAGTAATCTTTGAAAGGTTGGATAGATTTCTTGTTTCTTGTTTTTGGGTGGGAGGTAGATTGGTTACTGGTTTTGAGATTCTTTACTGGAGGGGTTTTGATCATTGGCTAATCAAACTTTCAGTAACCTATTTTACAACTCCCAAGAATCATCCCTTTAAGTTTCAGCTTATGTGGCTTCAGGAGTCTTTTTTGCATGATCTTATGGCTTAGTGGTGGCGTGATGGTAGCCCTGCTTATGGTACAACTATGTACACCTTTGTTAAGAAACTTCAATATGTTAAATTTCATCTTAAGAGATGGAATAGGATGAGTTTTGGCAATTTTAAGGTTATGAAGAGGAATTCCTAGGTGTGCCTTGATGTGATTGCTGGCCAAATTTAGGATTTTGGTTTCTCGGATGCTTTGGGTCAAGCGAAATCCCAGGTTGTGAGAGTAGTGGAGGAGTGGGAGCTTCAGGAGAAGATTTTCTAGAAGCAAAACGATTAGATTGATTGGCTTTAGGAAGGGGATAGGAATACTGCTTTCTTGCATCATTTTGTGTAGGCTCGTCGCAACAAAAGTTGTATCTCCTCTCTTGTCAATGCAGATGGGATCCACATTTCTTCTTTGTAGGCTTTGTCTCATGAGGCTAGATAGTTTTATTCTGCTCTTTTTTTTGAGGAATTGCCCCTTGCAGAAGATTAGGAGAATTTGATCCTTGCTTGCATTCCCTCCCTGATCTCCAAGGCGATGAATGATTTCCTCATCTGCCCGATTTCTTTGCCTGAATTGGAAGAGGTTGTTTTTGGGATGAATAAAGGTAAAGCCCTTGGTCCGGATAGTTTTCTTGTTGAATTTTTTCAAGAATTTTGGGATACTATAAGTTTGGATTTGTTGGAGGTGGCCTAGGAATCTCTTTACAGTAAGCAGATGCTTCATGCCTTGAACTCTACTTTTCTAGTTCTCATTCCTAAAAATAAGTTGTTGTCAGCTTGAATTCTTTCGACCTATTGCTCTTTGTAATGTGGTGTATAAAAATATTACTAAATTGATGGCAAAGAGGCTCAAAGTTTGTCTTCCTTCTATAATATCTGAGGAGCAAGGAGGTTTTGTGGCTGGTAAACAAATCCTGGATGGGGTGGTGGTTGCCTTTGAAGTCATTCACTCTATGACAACTTCTAAGGACAAGTTTATGTTTATCAAGTTGGATATGGCCAAAGCTTGTGATAGAGTTAAGTGGTGTTTTTTGCAAAGAATTCTCTTAAGCTTTGGCTTTAGTCCAGATTGGGTCAATTGGACTATGAGTTGTGTTACATCTTCCTCTCTTTTTTTCTTATGAATGGGGAACCTTCTGAGTTTTTTGAGGCTTCTAGGGGCCTTCGTCAAGGAGATCCTCTCTCCCCTTATCTATTTATTATTATGGTTGAGGGCCTAGGAAAATTTCTTAAGTCGTGAGTTTCCCAGGGCAAGATTCAAGGTTGGTGTTGGGGCAATTGGCTAGCTCTCTCATCTTTAGTTTGTGGATGACACCTCTCTTATGGGGAGGGCTCGCCTTTAGGAGGTTGTTTCTTTTAGGCGAGCTTTGGATATTTACCTTGCTGCTTCGGGTCAAAAATTCAATGAGCACAAGTCTTCTATCTTCTTTTTTAATACTCCTCAAGCTATTCAACAATGGATTGCTAATGTTTTGAGGTTTCAGATTGGGTCTCTTCCCTTTGTCTATCTAGGAATACCTCTTACTATTGGTAGGCAGCCCAGGTCTTCTTGGCGAAATTTGCTTGATAAGTTGTGCAGTAAAGTCAATCATTGGACTCATTGTTGGCTTTCTACTATTGCACAAGTGACTCTTCTAAAGTATGTTATCTAGACTCTCCCTATTTACAGGTGTTTTGTTTAGGCGGCTCCTTTGTATTTCTTAAGGGAATTTGATGCTCTCTCATGATAGTTTCTTTGGAATGGTAGCTTGCAGTCGGCTAAGTGGAGTCTTGTTAAGTGGGATATGATGTGCAAGCGACAAAAAGAAGGGGGCCTTGGATTGTGTTCTGCTATTTTGAATTGGTAAGTTTTGGCAGCCAAGTTATATTGGTGTTGGTGTACTAGTTAGCATCAACTTTGGGCCCGTATTCTTACCCACAAGTATCTTAAGGATGTTAACACTTTTGATGTTCCTCGTTTCCTTTTGAAGGAAGGGGATCTATGATTTGAAATACCCTCAAATCGGGGGCTTATTTGGTTAAGAAGGGGCTTTCTTGGATATGTCATATAGGTTCTCAAGCTCTTTTTTGGTGGGATTCTTGGGATGGTCATCCTCCTATTCTTTTTGCTTACCCTCACCTCCAGTCTCTTTGTGATCATTTTACTTTGCAGGTTGGCATACGATAGAGCATTATAAGTCTATTCAGAATATTGGACTGACTGCTAGCCTTAGATGGAAGCACTCCTTGGATTGGCCACTAGGAGGGTTAGAGGGGGATAGGCAAAATTTGTCTCAGATTCTTGCATCACGTGAATGCAATTCCTTGGCAGGGCAGGATGTCCTGGCTTAGAGTAATAGTGATTTATCTGGTAAGTACTTTGTTTTAGCATGTTATGGTGAGTTGGTTAGGAAGGTGTTTGGGGACATTGAGGTTCCTTGGTGGAAGCAAGTGTGGAATAAATTTTCTTGGCCCAAGTGCAATTTTTTTATGTGGTTGGTGGTCCAGAACCGGTGTCTTACTTAGGATAATTTGTAGAAGAGAGAGTTCCAGGGTCCCTCGATGTGTGTTTTGTGTTGTAAAAGTAAAGAGAGTGTCTCTCATCTCTTCTTCCAATGTTCCTTTTCTAGGAAGCTTTGGCACCTTTGGTGGGTTGTGTGGAACCAAACTTGTTGGCATGTGTTTTCTTTGGTGGAGTTCTTTGCCCAATGGGGGAAGGACCCTATTAAGACCTCTTTTCTTCAAGTTACCTGGGCTCTGGGACCGATTTTTATTATCTAGCATAATTGGCTAGAGAGGAATTGCAAGATTTTTCAAGATGTGAAGCTAGTTGTCCAACATTTGTGGTGGAAGATTCTTCATTCTTTGGGAGAAACTATTGCGACTAAGTGTGACTTGGCTAAGGGTGTGGATCCAAGAGAGGCTGCATGTTGCACTCGTTTCAATCTTCCTCTTCAGTGGGGGGCTGCTCAGAGTGTTGTTCAGATCATGAGAAACAAAGGTCGTCATCCCTTCGGAAGATAAATAGGGAGGGGCGTTGGTGTCCTCCTCCTCAGGGTGTGTTGAAAATCAACACAAATGGTTCTTCTCGTGGAAATCCTGGCCATGTTGGTATTGGAGGTGTTGGGTAGACTAGTTC
Source organism: Sequoia sempervirens (assembly GCA_007258455.2). Taxonomy (NCBI): domain Eukaryota; kingdom Viridiplantae; phylum Streptophyta; class Pinopsida; order Cupressales; family Cupressaceae; genus Sequoia; species Sequoia sempervirens. The sequence continues at coordinate 7,603 of VDFB02227529.1, forward strand.
TGGGTAAGTTGAGTTTATCTTTTTTGTTTAAAGGGTTGGTATACTAACAATGTGATGGAGGCTCTTGCCATTGTATGTGATGTGGAGCATGGTTATGCTCTTGGGTGGAGACAGATCATTTGTGAATCTGATTCTCAAGTGGTAGTGACTTTGTTGAAGAGGTAGCAGTTAGAGGATGTTAGTTGGCATTTGGCTATTATTATAAAACAAATTCTTAATCTGTGTGCTTCCTTGGATTCTATTTCTTTCTATCATATTCCTCCATAATGGAATGTGGTTGTGGATTGTTTGGCTAAATGGGCTTCTCATCATTTGCAAGATTGAAATATTGTGGAAAGGGGTCAATTACTCCCGGATTTGTCATAAAAGTTAGATCAATTTGTGGAGATGGATAGAGATGTGTAATGCTCTTACTTTGTATTGCTCTCTTTTGGATTGAATAAATTTGTACCCCTTTTTTAATTAGAAAATATAATATTAAATAGTGGTGTTGATTGAGAAAGAGAGAATAATTTTTTTTTTTAATAACTCGAGAAGCATCCTCTATTTTTAACTGTTTTTGCCTTTCTGATGTGTGGGGTGAAAGGGAGGCAGGGCTTAAATTTGATGGTCGTGTCAACAAATTTTTTAATGACGGTTATCTATTCAAAGGTGCCCTTAAAACATTATGATATACCTTAGTGTAAGTAAAATTATATATAAATCAAAATTTATATAGAATTATATATCATTATAATTCTATATAAATTTTGACAGTCTATCCAAAATCTCTCCTTTCATCTGATACAATCTTCTTAAAATTTTGATTGTATTTAAAGGCAAAAATCTCTAAATACGGTCATACGGCCATCAAATTTAAGCCCTGAGGGGAGGGAGAGGTTGCGTTGGAGACTGAAACCCGTAGGTAATTCCTACGTTACCGCTTGTAAGGCCAAAGAGGTTGCCACGTGGAAAGTTTACAACATAGAGCTGCCTCATCTGGTGTATTAAGCCGTTAGGGAGGCAGCAAAGCCAGCCACATATGAATGTTATCAGAGCATGGAGGCAACTGCCATTGCCATTGCAGGCATTCCTCCCCTTCTTCAAACCAGGCTCTCCAATGGAAGGTTGGCATTCGGAAAAATAAAGAGCAAGAGCAAACATAAGAGCGGAATTTTGGTTTGTGCAAGTGGCAGTGGAGGGATGCAGAAGGCTTGGCTATACAGGGACTATGGAGGCGTAGATGTGCTGAAGTTTGAAGAGGAGGTGACAGTGCCAGAGCTCACTCCAGATCAACTTCTCATTAAAGTTGGCGCCGCAGCACTCAATCCTGTTGATTTCAAGCGGAGGCAGGGCAAATTCAAGGCCACTGACTCTCCTCTTCCTGTTTGTATTCTCATTCCCATTTCTTATCGTCATATTACTATATCAGCATTGTGTTACCCTACAAGGCCTCCTGATACATGCTCATTTTAGTTGTAGCTCATACTAAGTTCTGTAAAAGGTTTTGCTTTGTGATGTCTTTCTAAACCAGAAATGCAGAAAGAAATAAAACACATCGAACCCAATTGTAGTTAATTAAGTTGTAAATCTTTTTGTCTCCTGCATTTTAGGGAAAAGCTTCCCCCAAAAAACTCTCACCAGTTAGTCAAAGCAGTGGAGATTTTTCTGTCAAAAAAAGAGACTCCTCTTGTTTTCTTCACTGTAAGTCTTAAGAGATTTTTCACAATGTAGGGTATTGTTAAGTCATCACCATAATACCTTTTTTTTCTTTTTAGGGTAGTTTTTCTATGACCTTTTGTATATTGCAGAATAATCATGACTTAATGAAACCCACATTGCAGCCAAGCAAATCTAAGGACATCTTATTATGAAGAAGGATCGGTAATTTTAAGGAAATCTTTCTTTGGGCTTTTCACCCTGAAATTTTTTACTATGTAGGATATTTCACAGTCATTACTGTAGCGACCATTTTCTATGATTAATCATTTCATTATGACCTTTTAACTTACATGTAGTAAGTTACAGAATAATCATAAAGCAGTAAGATCCACATTGACACAAGCAAATCTAAACATTTTTCAAGTGTGAAGACAGAACAAGTGGTTTTTACAAAATTCGTCTCTTTGAGCTCTTCACCCTATTGTTGTGCAACCAGTTTGAAGTTTTGGTAATGTGTGAGCTCTAGGAAGGTTCCTAGGCCAATTTTGTTTCATGAAGGCAACTGCTGATGACGATATTATTCGAGCTATTATGCACTAGAAAATTTAGAGACGTGTATACTGTATAGCGTTTATAATTTTTTGTGTCACATATCTGAGTATACACAAGTCTTTTTGGCTATATCTGTCAAGCAGGCTACTGATTATTGGAAACAAGGTTGGATCTTGTCTGTTCATCTGCTATTGTTATAGATTGTTGAGAGTTTTCTGAATGTGCCCTTTTGCATGTATGCAGACAGTGCCAGGATACGATGTTGCTGGCATTGTGGTGAAGGTCGGAAGTAGCGTGCAAGGGTTCAAAGAAGGTGACCAAGTATATGGAAACATTAATGAAAAGGCATTGGAGAACCCAAAGCAATATGGCTCAATTGCCGAGTACACAGCTGTAGAAGAGAAGCTCGTTGCTTTAAAACCAAAAAATTTAGACTTTGCCCAGGCAGCGAGTCTGCCGCTTGCCATTGAAACTGCACATGAAGGCCTTGAAAGAGCAGGTTTTGGTCCTGGAAAGTCCATTCTTGTGTTGGGAGGTGCAGGTGGTGTGGGCAGTCTTGTCATACAGGCAAGTAATTATTCTTTTGCTTTTTAGATGAGATCATTATTCAGGCAAAAAGATAAAATAGAGAAGAATATGCAAATTAGATTCCAGAAGCAAAGATGAAAAAGAAACCACATTATTCAAAGTGATGTCTCATGAACTGAAATACGTGAAACAGGGTTTTGAGAAATAGCATGTCATGTCAGACTTGATATACACATCATTTCTAAAACTAGTAGATGCATATCTGTTGTTGTGAAGCAGTTAGCAAGACAAGTCTTTGGGGCATCGTTCATTGCAGCAACTTCAAGCACTGGGAAATTGGAATTTTTGAAGAGTTTGGGAGTTGATACTGCAATCGACTACACTAAACAAAACTTTGAAGAATTGCCTGAGAAGTATGATGTTGTTTACGATGCAGTTGGTAAGTAAGGAAAAACAGTAGAAATAAACCAGAAAGTCTCTGTTGTTTATATAGCCATACTTAAAGTAGTTACATTAGCTTCATTAAAAAATATATATTCCTACAATAGCTTATACATTTGTATGCTTTTTCTTTTGGCATTTATATTCTATTAAAATCAAATTGCGCATGCTTTCCTAAAATGATGATAGAACTACCATACATTTGTCTAGATAAAATCAGTACCTTTAATTTACGATGATGGTAGGATCCAATTTATAGCTGAAAAGCATCTAAAAGTTTTAATGACTGATTGTGCATGTTATGCCATTAAGGGCCATTTCAGCCTCCCTGCTAAGGGACATTAAACCATGATAAGGGCTTCAGCCTGAGACACTCCTAGAGACTCATCCCGCAAACACTCAAAAGTTTCCACAACTGAGAAAATTCAATTTTATTTATATGTTGTGGAATTGTAGCTAATTAGTTTAAACAGCTACTGAATTATCATTAGTTCACAACTCACAGAACAATTAATGAGACTAAATATTGATTAATGGTATTCTCCTGCCTGGATCCATTGGGCATCTATTGTGCTAAGGAGAGTTATCTATATTAGAGCTCTAATCTACAATGCATAACACACTCATCCTGATGATTGATCGCAGTATCTGATCCCAAATGTCGATAGTTCAAAACATTCATACACATGTCTACTTCAGAAGTTTTATTATATTTACATAGTCCATAAATTGAAATAAAGTCTATTTCAACTTGAGGTCTCGAAATAAAGTTTATTTCAACTGAAGGACTGGAAATAAAGTTTATTTCAACTTATCGACTGTGTAAGCCTTAATATTTTGTGTTAAAACTTAGAAAGTCTTTACTGCAAGGTAACCTAGCAAAAAAAAAGTACAAATATTTAGTGCAACGTACTCAATGATTCCAGAAGCAAGTCATCAGGAAAAATAACTTTTCTTGACGTATTTCGATGGAATTTCCAAGATTTTAAAAGTTTGAGTTTGAGTCATTAAATATTATTTGATTTTAACCTTATTATACATGAAATGAATAGTTAGTAAGATAAGATAATTGACTCTTAAAATAAAACTCTAGTTCAACTGCTATTTATTTTTCTAGATTGAATAGTTAGGAGTTTCTATAAGGGCCCTTACCCAAGATAGAAATAGAACAATGCATGTGAAATATAACAACTTGCCAAACGGCTATAATTGCCCTATGGGCCATACAAGATTTGGAAAGGTAAATATGACAAAATCCCAAAAAAGAAACCCTCCACCACCCTATGAATAGTGCCACCATCAAAAGCCAAAATGTTCCTCATAATGACCAAATTCATGCGCTTGAAGAAGCAAGTAGAGCCAGTCAGTAGCCCAAAACAAGGATGTACCAACATTACAGAAACCCGAAAGACTGAATTGCCATATACCAGAGATCACTTGAATATCACCATAAGCCTATGTTGACATATAACATCCCATATCAAAGCCCTAAGTCTAGGAGCCAAGACAGAAAATAGGAGACATAGACAACACCGATCCGAGAACTCAAAATTGGGACAGCAAAGCCACTAATAACCACAAGGATTTAACAAAAAACAAACCCTACCACCACCTTTAGTTCACTGTCCAACAAATCCATGCTAGATGAAGAGGTGTCTCCCCTATCAACAAATTCCAACATTGTAGATTATCGAGAACGATCCAGAGGATTGAAGGCATTTAAATGTACGTCCAGGAGAATCTCCTACCTCTTCTTAACAACACACCATATCAGTACAAAATGTAACGATAGTGTGGTCGTTGGATTCTTCTAGCTTGCCATTACAATGGGTAACACAAAGGCCATGCAGCACCTTTCTCAAGTCATGGAAATACGTGTGCAAGACATATACCTCTTCCTTCAGTAAACCAACTCTATCCAGCACAGGCTCTATATTTTCGCCTTCCTTCAGTCCTGGCCTAGGCTTTTCTGTAACATTATCTTCATCATGCACTAAACTTGCTGGTAGTATTAGCATTCCTTCAAACTAGGCAGGGAAGAACATTTTACGCAGCCTAATTCGCATTACTGCATTAGGAACCCCTATAGCTACTTTTTCCAAGAAATCTTACTGTATCATCTCCTTTGAATACAGGGGACTTCCACCACCAAGACCATCATCCCCAAGCATAGACTTTACAAACTCCGGGGTCACATTCAAATTGCAAGGAAAAATGGAGTGTAAGCATTAATCAAAAACCATACCTTTTAAGTGAGGGTCTCTGCCATTTTTCACCTTCTACTTACATAACATACTAAAGAACTTTGAGAAAACACAAGATACAGAGCACCTCCCAAACAATCAATGAAGAAAATTCTGCAAAGCATAGCACATCCAAACATTGCTAACTTCCTATACCACGTTCCCTTCACATGACACCTTACACATCTTAACAAATGTAATCCATCCTTTCCTATATCTTCAAAGCCGTCACAACAGTTCACTCTTATTTCCCACATTCACAAGAATTGACTCATAAAAGGCACTTATTGAACTCCACCGCCATAGAAAAAGCCCAATATATCATTTGAGATCAACTAAGGTGGCATATTATTTCAATGATGCAGCTGCTCCAATCCAACCCTTGCATTCGACAAATGATTATAAATTGCTATAATTGAAGCTTGATCCACACCATAATTGGCCAAAAGATCTGCCACGGGGTTCAATGCTCGCTTGCAAAGCTGATAACCAAGCTTTTTAAACTTGGCTTCAAATACCTTCACCTCTTCTGCATAATGATTCAATTTCCAATTTTAACTCGCTATCTTTTCTAATACACTTATCATCACCATTGAATCACCCACCCTAATCAAATTTTTCATTTTTTGGGGCAGCTGCCAATCTTGCCACTAAAGTTTCCCATTCTACTTCATTATCATATTATCATCTTGATCCCTAAAAAAAGATCCTCCATACACAAGCTTTCCTTCATCTCTTGTGAAGCCTCCTTCGGCATTCCCTGGATTCTCCTTGGAGACATCATCAAAATTCAACTTAATATGTTGTTTACGGGGAGGAATCCACTTTGTGCATTCCTCTTGAATATTTGGTTCTGTGTTCTCCCCACTTTCTTCCTATTCGAGTTTCTCCTAACCCTTGAATGATGAGTTCAAGTGCTACTTGTTAAGAATGTAGCCATCTTTATATTTTCTGAAAATGCAGTTGATCCACTGCTCTTGGACACTCAGTATTTTCCCGTATGGCCACATTCCTTGTGATATTGGATGTTCCGATGTTCAATGCATATATGTGATTCTAATATTTTCGTTTCGTGAGTATTTAGTCCTAGAAAATCTTTGTAAAGGAATAAAAATGTATCTTTATTCGAGTGTTGCTTCTAGATCCCAAGAAAGTTATAGATATATTTATGCATATAATATGCATTCATGTAATTTATTGTTGTGGGCGTTCTCCTCCTGCTATCTATGCTTACTCTAATTTCGAGTTCTTGTGACCTATGCTTTGCAGTCATGGATTAAAATAAATTTCATTTAGCTCTCATTTTGAATTTGTATTTTTGCTGGAAGCTGAAGATAAAGTGGTAGATGCAAAGAGCAATCTATGATCGATTTCATGTTTTGATAATAAATTTTTCTTTCTACCCCACTATAAGAAGTTAACCTTGGAAAACATTAGCAGAAAAAATGGACTCTTCTTGTACTTTACCCTGTGAGCTGGAAATATTGCCTCAAACACTGAAACTGTTATATGGTTTTCTGAGTCACTAATTACTTCTGGACTCAACTATATAGTTTGTTCCTGGCATTCTGCACCTAGAAGTATTAAGTGTTATCATAGCTTCTTCTCCTTACCACAAGTAAAAGAAATTTATAATGGTCAACTGGTATGAGTAAGTTGTCTGATGCCTAGCTGATATTGTTTTTCATCCAAAAGGCATTCTAAGGACCAGAGCCCATACCAATCTGAATATTCTTGGAACCTGCTTTGAAAAAGTCAGATATCAATTTGTTTTCCAGGAAAAAAATACCATTTGCAAATAAATCTGTTTAAGAAATATCCTTAAAGTTTTTAGAGAAATTTGATAAAAGAAAATTGTTTTCCTCTTGATCTAAAGTACTAATATTTACTGTTTGAAAATTAATGCAGGACAATGTGACAAGGCAGTTAAGGTTGTAAAGGAAGGAGGCAGCGTTGTAGTTTTAACTGGAGCTGTAGTACCCCCAGGTTTCAGATTTGTAGTGACTTCCAATGGTTCAGTACTTTCCAAAATGAATCCATATCTAGAAAGTGGAAAGGTGAAGCCTGTTATTGATCCGAAAGGCCCCTTTCCCTTCTCTCAGTTGGTGGAAGCTTTCTCCCACCTTGAAACATGTAGAGCAACTGGAAAAGTAGTAATTTCTCCCATTCCTTGAAACAATGGGAACACCGGGTTTTTTATTTTAATTTTGGCTTATCATCTGGCATCCTTCACTGATTAATGTATTAAATCCTCTGCAATTATATAAAGAATCAATCTAATCATACACAGGTGGATGAAGACTGAAAAATATGGGTATGTTTGAGTCATAGTATTACTATATTCATCTAAATCATAATCCCATTACTATATCTATGGAAAGGTTTATGATTGTTATTTTCTTCCAATATTTATATTCAATATCCATAGAATGGATTATGATTGGTATTCACCTCCAGCATTTGTACATCAATTTATCATCTAAAATCAGAAACAAAGTTCCTTTTATGAATAGTGTTTATATTACCATTTATAAAATTGTGTTACACATATTCACAAAAGAAAGGTGGAAGGAAAAAGTCATATCCTTAATGTCCATATAGGACAATAGTTCTGAATATTAAAACATAAAACAAATAAACATCAATTGCTAAGCAGCAAGAGCAAAGACAGAAGGAGGAGGAGGATTCCAATCATTTGATTTGTCCCATACATTAGTGGGTTTTGAAGTGACAAGAGGAGGGTCCCAACCATCATGATCATTATTAAAATTTTATCTTGAATTTCTTCAATGGTCACATGTACAAGAAGAGCAAGAGCTAGTCATTGAAACTTGTTGGAGTCAAGTCAACTTGCATTTTCACAATTAGGAGGTGATGGAGAAGTAGAGCAGCATGTAGCAGGTCGCAAGAAACCTCACTAAACACGATCTTCTCTTGTAGAAGAGGAATCTTGAGAGTGAGCCTCAGAGTGTCATGGGTTGAATGACTATGTTCTTGATGATGCCTTTGAGACAAAGAATGAGCTTGAGTGAAGTTGGGATTTGGAGGAACCTTGACAAACACACAAAGGGAATTTCCCTAGTGATCCAATAATATTTGTAGGTGAGCAATTTTAAGTGCAACTTTATTTTTATCACTTGAATTTGCAATAACACATTAGAACAAATCACAACTTTAGTGCAGAGCAAAAAAATGCAATCAACAATACAATTAGAGAAAATAGAAGAATTTTTGTTTTTCTAAATGTTAAAAAGATTCTCCACCCTAAAAGCATGTCAAAACATGAAATAGATGTGAGGTCAAGCCCTTAATAACATCATATGTCAAGATAAAGGCTTTGGCCTAAAAGGTTTCAAAAAATCATAAATCTAGGTCCAAATATATTGGACTCTATGACAAACTAGAAGCAATGTTTGAAAGACTCTTGATGACCATACAATATACATCGAGGATTTGAAATACTCAAATGGGTTAACTTGGAACCAATGGGAAGACCTTGAAAAAGAATGTATTAGACAAAGTGGGGTCAACTTTGGCTCAAGCACAATAGGCCAAATGGTGTGAAACCTACGTTGCCAAATTGATAACTAAAATTGTAAATACTATTGTTGATTTAAGGTAGGCACCATGGATAAATGGGAAGAAAGATTTGAATAGGCTTTGCAAGGCTTATAATTCTAAATGCAGTATCAGGATACCACTTTTAGTCCTTTCACCAACGTTTGCAAGATCTAACACCAATTTTGTGAACCATGTTTGTTGGGATGACTATCATTACTACATCAAAAGTTTCACGATCTTTATTGGAAAGGTGAAATTTAGCATTGGTTCCATTTCAGAATAAAATATTCTTGGTAATCTTAGAAAAAGGCTTAAGAAGAGTTTCAACTCTCATTTTGAAAAACCTCAAAGCATGGATCCAAGGAGTCTTTGCAAGAGGATGATTTTGACCACCAAATATTTTTCTAATTGATGGAAAGACCATCACAAAAACTAGTGTCATTCCAAAGAAGTCAAGGCTTCATAGCTTCCTAGGACCGCCAAATGTTTTTCATGACAAAGGCTACATGAACTTTAATGGGATCTTTCATAAAAACAAAGGTGTGAGGATCATCCCCTTCCAAGTTGGTCTCCCAACAAAGTAAAATAAAAAAATACAAAGTTACATCAAGATTTTCCAAGCCTCGTTACCTTCTAGAGCTCCAATGATCCACTTAATACATAGGGCCAAACCTTGGCACTAAATGGAAACCAATCTCAACCATTTTGAATCATGAAAGAGAACAATTCTCCCAAGCCGCTTGATGAAAACCTCAATGATTCTTTAATAAAGCCTATAGAAAATCCCAAAGAAGCTTCTTTAACTTCAAATATGAGACTTTAAAAGGCACCCAACAAGAGGAATAGTTTTTTTTTTTTTATTCAAGGGGTAAACGCTTTTGACCGGAGCTATGAACCGGATACAACCATTCAACAATAACACCCCAAAGGGGTTTGAACCTTGGTGGCAAGAACAACAATGCCACCAATAAACCATCACACCATGCCAATACCGGCCACAAGAGGAATAGTAAATATGAGTGGCTACAAGAATCTTTGAACAAATCTAAAACTTCCTAGCTAGAGATAAAGGTTTGGTAATCTAGTAAGCCAATTTCTTCTCAATTCTAGCAAGAATAGCTTGTCATGAGGTACCTAGAGAAGCTTGAAAAGTAAAAGGGCTTCCAAAAAAATTGAATATTTCACCATGTTCAATCCACTTCCACTCATAAGAATTAAGCCAAAGCGGCTCAAGTGAGAAGGATGGTTTGTAATATTGAGACTTTTTTCATTGAATGGTTGATCTCAAGGCTTAACAAAAATATCCAAACATGAAGAGTTTGTTTAATATTATTTTCATCTTCCAAGAGAGAAAATGTGTCACTAGTAAAATGGTCATTAACGAATCTAGCTAAAGATTTGGGTAAAGAAATACCCTTAACAAGTTCTTGAGAGACTAAATGAGCTATAAGGTACCCACAACCTTCAATAGCAAGCACATATAGTGTTGGAGCTAAAGGGCATCCTTGGAAAATAGACCTAAAGAAGCCAAGAAAAAAAAAAGTCTAGTGACCATTAATAAAGAGACAAGTTAAAACATATGCAAATAATATGCATATTGATTGAATAAACCAACTTGCAAATCCCTAAACTTGAAGCATTGCTAAGATGAAGGGCTACTCAATTCAATCATGGGATTTAGCAAAATCAATTTTGATGAACAAGACCTATTAATGAGATCCTCAAGCCCATTCCATACCTTCCCATATCACAATGATATTATCTAGAATAAATCTAGATTTGATAAAACTAGTTTGCTAAGGACACACAATTTGGGGAAGGGGATGACACAACTTAAACACAAGAGCTTTCACAATGATTTTATATGAGATATTGGGCAATGTGATCTATCTTTAGCTATATATATTCTTTGGATAACTAGAATTAGGTATAAATTATATATTTATTTTATTAATAGACTTTCGTAAGGAATTGGAAAGGTAGGCTTCAAGATAAACTTTATGAAAATCTTCCCCAACACAATCCCAAAGGGTCTTGCAGAAATTGCAAGTGTTACACCCTAATTTTGTAAGTACTATTTACTATTACTACATAGGGTAAATATGAATGTAAAGTGAATTCTGGAGATGAATAAATTGTGCTTGTACCTTGTTATCATATGAATGTTATCTCATTTGATGTTATTTCATAGAAAAGTACTGCATATATGTGAATGGATGGTTATTGAATTATTATTCTAACTTTAGAGATATTTTATGAATATCACATATGTTGTGAACAATTGACTAATGTGTGCATGTGTTCGTGGATGCAGGTATATGTTCCATTCCTCCAGGCGGAGGGGAAGTATCACTCAGGAAAAGATCTTGGTTGGGTTACCGGTAATGTAAACTGTTTGAGCATACACACACCACAGTAGAATGATTGTGTAGTTAGGGTAAAATTTTTAGGGAAAATGCATAACAAAATTATAATGAAACCCTAACAAGCACAATAGAGCACAAACTAGCATGAAAATCAAAACAAGAAAGCAAAGCAAACTGAACTCCAAGCTATATTTGATTTATCTCCATTGCTCTTCTCCACCTACATGAGAATGCAAGATTTTGAAGGTTTGATTGTTTTGACATGTTGATGTTGATTGCTCATTTTCACATCATAACGATAAGATGGAGATGATAATGAAAAATAGATAGATAGATGAGAAGATTGGAGGAAATTTTGGCAGAGTGAGGATACTAGAAGAAGATTGATCCAAATGGCCTATGAAAGGCTTGATTTATAGGAGAAGGCTGATTTGATTCAATGGCCAAGATTAAAAGTCAAATGTGTGATGTGTATGACTAGGATTAAAAGTTGATTATAGTGCTTATGACACACATTAAGTGGGTTATGACATGAGGCTAAAATTGGGATACGAGGGAATAAGTGAGATTCTTTTATTTATTTTGGAGGAAAAGATGCTCATGATGCACAAATAAGTGGGGCTAAAAATAGGATGTGAGTGGGAATCTCATAATTTAAATAATAAAATTATTTAAATTACTTGTGCATGTGAAGAGTTGTAGTCATGTGACACGTGTTGGAATGTGGCAAAAGTGAGGGATTAATTCAAATATTTAATTTGAATTATTTTGAGACATGTGAAGGAAGGTGATTAAGTGGAACAAATAGGATAAGTGGGATAATGTAATGACCTAGGGTAAAATATTATAAGATGTCTTACAAGGTCATGTATTGAGTAGCTAATATTATGACATGGACAATTTTGGGTGTCTACAGATTGAGTTGAGTTAGTTTGTTGGAAGTTGGTAAGTCATCCTTAGTTGATGTGTTAGCATTAGTAGAGTCTTGTTTTCTATTGCATGCATTATTGAGTGATGTTTATCTAATTAAGCTTATGAGATCTTTCTTGTACTATTACAATTATATTGATAAGAGGGGCGTATGTGAGTATGTGTATATATATATATATATATATATATATATGTCAATGGGATCTAATGACATGTATATGCACATGTATAGATGTGCTACATGTAAATACTTATCAATATAATGGTAATTGTGAATGACTATACGTGAATCGAACATGAACGTATATACATACATATATATATACACATATCCATATGTATATATGTATTGATACATGTGTATGTTGGAAAATGGACACGTCTGTATGAATGTATCAATATGATATATATATATATATATATATATATATATATATATATATAACATATTATATCTTATTAAGAATTGAATATCATTTACCATGATAGAAGCCAATCTATAAAGGTCGATTATAGTCGTTTATGACTATGTTATTAAAGGCTGATTATAGTCGTTTATGACTATGTTATTAGAGGCCGATAGAAGTTGCTTATGAGAGTGTTTGGTGAAGCCGAGTTTCACTCAAGCTGTCACACTTTCTGAAACAAATATTCTGCATTAAGTTCACAACATTATGTCGATGCAATACATAGACTTAGTCGATGCCATGGAGACGATTATCTTTGAATTGGTAAACTTAAACTGTCATGTTTTATACATTTGTTGATACATGAGGAATAGTCGATGAATTTGTCAAAGAGATTTATTATCTTAAATTGACTCACCCACAATTTAATTCAATGAATGCTTGGTGTTGCAAATTGGTAATTGACTGATTCTAATTGCATGATACTGCACCAATAGTGAGAGGAGTGTGGAAGCTTTGGTGCCACCTCTAGAAACCCATTTTTTGTAGATGTCTATTGCTGAAGATAATTCGAATTGTCCATGTGCATATTTGAATGAGTCTTCATTTGCTGTCAATTTTGTAAGTCGATCTATAGAGGTTTTTGCTGAGTATGAGCTTGCTTGATCACCACCTTTTTTCTAAGTTTTATGTGTTGCTTTGCATGGAGTTTTTTGTCCATTGTCATGCCTAAACTATAGGCTTAGAAGTTACCTTGAAGTTGTATAGATAATAGTGCTTGCTCATTTTAGAGGATGTGTCATTGGCATTTATCTTGCAAGTCTTATGTTGCATTATTTTCTACTCTGTTTTTATTTGTGAGAAAGAGAAAGAACTCTATTTTATTTGTGAGAGAGTTGTTGTTTGCAAGAAGTAAACTATCAACTTAAGGGTTAAAGCTCATTGTGGAATTTCTAGAGAAGTTGTTATCAAGCTTGTTGTTGTTGGAAAGGGCCGCATTGTTGTCAATTATTTGGATAAGTGATAATAGGCATGAGGATCTTCTTTGTTATTTTACTTATGAATGATGTGCTCTCCATGTATACTTGAATTTCCTATTCTAGTATGTGAATTTAGAGAATTAGAATATATTTGAAAAGGGAATTGAATCTTTTATGTTGTTTTTATGATGTTCTTGTAAATACTCCATAATAGGAGATTGGTGTTTATCATAGGTATTGGATACTAGTTATGATTGAACATAAGTGGCACATGTGATACACTTAACCAAGTTATTGATTTAACTAGACTAGCTTGTGTTTACTCCTAGGATTGTTTATCCAGTATGGGAGGGAGCTTGTGTACTTACTTGTTAAGTAGGTTATTCCAATTAGGTTAAAATGGTGATAGGTTATCTCTGGGATGATAGATTATCCATTGAAAGAAATACCTATGTGTAGTTTAAGATGGCCTTAAGTCAAATCGTCCCTGAGTAGTGTATGTGATAAATGACCTTCCTCTGGATTAGCGTTGAGAATAATTTGGCCAAAGTGTTGAGAAATGTGACACAAATTTACTAGCTTGATCGACTTCTTGGAGCAGTTATGTTCTCCTTCATCGACCTGAGTTAAGTCATTAGTTTTCAAGTTTATCAAATTGAACTTGCGGAATTCTGAATTTTCTTAACCTCTCAACTTAGCGACTGTGGAGGGAATGCTACTTCCTTTGTTGTCGGCTCATCATGGGTTTCAAGAACTTCACAACCTCTGACATGAGGTTTTGAAGTTTAGGTTTTGAGCGACAAAACCATCCCTTTGTCGGTGTGTCACGGGTTTTGAGAACTTCGTAACCTCCAACTTGAGGTTTAGAAGTTCGGGTTTTGTGTGACAAGGTGATCCTTTTATCGGCGAGTTGCCGGTTCTAGGAACTTCACAACCTCCATCAAGAGGTTTTGAAGTTTGGTCTTCCAGCAATATAATGACTTGGATTCTAATGGTTGTGGGGACCACTATGGGACCCAATAAGGTTGGTGGATTGTGACGACAACCGATAGGTGGCAATTACATGGAGGACAAATGGAATGTGGGCCCATGTGCTTGGTGAACATTGGTGAGACAGAAATGTATGTCTCTTTAACTAGGCAACATGGTGTTAGGTGGGTAACCCTAAGTTTGACACTGGAGATTTGTTTGACTACTTATTTGATGACCAAGTTTGAACACTAGATTATGGCATGTGGATCGAGGTGAAACCCTAAAGGAGTGTGGTAGTTGAATAGTCAGCAAGTGAGAGAATGATAATCTCTCGAATCTCTTGAATTGCTCAAAGCTCGGTGAGGAGAGCGGTGGTTACTAGGAGACAAGCTGAGCTGTAGGTTGAAAGGTTAGATGTGGAAAAGGATAAGAGACAATATCTCAGAGTAGAGTAGCGACAACTGTGGGCGCGGATAGGCCAAGAGGCTAAGATGCTGGATGCAGGCTAATAGGCCGGATGCAGGCAGAGAGACTGCATGGTGCTAGGCACTGAATAGGTCGAGATGTTGGATGTAGGCCATGAGGTCGGATGCAAGTAGAGAGGTTGTGAGGCTGGGTGTAGACTAATTGAAAACCTAGGTGCATGCTGAAAGGCTGGGTGTAGGTCGCAAGGTCAGATGCAAGCTAAGAGGCTGATTGCAGGCCAGGTGTTGCCCAACTAGCCATGAGGTTGGGAAGCTCAGAGATATTGATCTCACAGAAGGTGAAGCCCCTTTGTGACAAAGAGGTTGAGAGGCTGGTAGTCAAGCCATGTGGGTGTGTAGCCAAATGAGATGTCTCTTGCTGAGAGAGGTGGTCACAATGGGGTTATGCTGTCAAATTTTCTCCAGAATGAAACAAGATGTAATATTTGTAAAGGCTTAGAGCCTATAATTGTATTTGTAACTATTTTGTTTTTTAATAATATAATGGCAATCCAAGCTTTTGGAGTGTGGGGATTTTTACCTGAAAGGGTTTTCCCCACGTATATCTTTATGTTCATGTTTTTTGTTTCATCTTTCATGGTTATTGGTTCAACGTGATTGAACATGTTCAATGGTGTTGTTTTGAAACTGGTTGATTTACATTAATTTCTCTCCAAGGGTCAATGTGGGAAATGAACTGTGTTTGTTTTTGCTTTATGGCATAGTTGACAAGTCTATTTTTCCCAACAAGTGCTACTCGAGCCTTCTTCTGGGATCTATTTCTTCTTAGTGTGTTGCTGGTTCTGGGTATTCCTTATATGAAGATTTCTTAGTCTTGGGCTTGAGGAAATTTGGAGGAATCAATTGATGTTTTGATCCTTTGATGAGTAGAAGTTCTTGCTTTTCTATTTAAATTTCTGAGACAACATGCAACATGGAAGATGAAGATGGAGAAACTTGAGTTGGTCATATTGAAATGATGTGACCTAAAGCTCGTGAGTTGGCAGCGGTATAACCCTGATTCATGGGGTGGAATATTTTTCCTTCATGGATGTATTGTAACAAAAATTTCATATTGGGTGTCGACATGAGAGGCTCCTTGATGATATGGAGAAGCTTGGGTTGTTGTTCAATCATGGAGTAATGTGCTTATGCTAGGTGCTTTTCCTGGTATTGCATAGTTTTATGGTACCCCGATTGCATGAAGGCTATGGAGTTGATCATTAGATGATCTGGAAGCTTCTAAAATAGCCTATCTCTCTCGAATGCATGTGCATGTTGGTGGTTTTTCAATTGGCATGAAATGGGCCTAGAGTTCCTCAACTGTTGTTTCCTTTTAAGGATGGTTTGTACTTGTAGAGCTCTATGGTTTTGTAGGTTTTACATGATCAAGCAAAACTTGTGGTTATGTGGAGCTAATGTTAATCTATTTTCTAGACCCTAGATTTTGGGGTGTGACTAGATGAGATAGTTACAATTCAACATGGTTTGAGGATGTGTGATGTCTTCTCTACATGGGAGTGTTGGTATGTGATTTGTCACTCAACATTCTTGTGGTGTTGCTTGATGGGTTCTTAGACTATGGTGCTTGTTGTGGACGTGATTGACGAATTAGATCTGAGCTTGATTTGGTTTTTGAGTCATGTTGTCTACGTGGCTATTCTCTTTGAGATCTCAGTGTTTCTATTTCTAATGCGATGATGGGTTTTCACTTTTTTGTGATTGATCTTCGAGTTATGCGGTTGGTGGATTAGCTACCCATTGGCTATAGTGAGATAACTCAGAAGTGGACTGTCTATATCCACGAGGTTGATTATGTTAGTGTAATTAATTAATTATTATACTAGCACAAGTTAACTTAGGTCTTGCATTAATTTAGTCCTAGGTTACATTATTAGATAAATCATTAATAATGGGGTAATTCCCCTTTCCATGTTTTTAGGAGATAAGATTCCTTCTTGAACATGAGTTGTCCTTCTAGAACTTATCTCAATCTTTTATCATTTCCAAGGTAGGGTTCACATGTTGTCACATGTTGTTAGATCATGACACATGGAAACATCATATTGCATCTTGTATATCATTCATGCCTATATATTTAGGGCATTTGTATATTTGTAATCATCTAATATTCTAGATCAATAGCAATCTCTATTTGCATGCCCTTAGTTGCAACACTTTTTGTGTGGTTGAATTTCTATTGGAAAAAGGTCCTCTTGAAGGCTACAACTTCAGGGACATTGTGCATCCATTATTTCAACATGGTATTAGAGCTTTTCCATTGAGAGTTCATCCCAAGATCAAGAAATTTGGGCTAGAGAGATTCATCGTAGGCTTGAAGGTTTCCATTGCAGGCTACTTGACTCCACCCGGGGACCAAGCTAATTTCTGGAGTAGATTGACCCAGATATGAGCTCACCATTGTCTTTAGAAGGCCTCAAAACCCTAGGATTGCCTATTCAATCATCAAAATTAGATTCATCAAACCATGAGCCATTAAAGGTGTTTTAGGTTTGAAAAATCAACCATACTATCCATACAATTTGCAGTAGAAAAACACCCCAGTCTATTGTCCTCTAAGGCAATTTTTTTTTTTAAGTCGCAAGCCTTTTTAATTTTCAGAAAAAATTAGGGCTTTTGTTATTATCTTAGCAAAAAAAAAAAATTGGGAATTTATATAGTTTGTAAAATAAATAAATTGGAGCAACCTTCAATTTATTCGTTGGTCAGCATCATCCTTTTAATCCGCAGACTATATTATTTTTTCATCAGCATAAAAATATTGGTATTATGGGTTTGATTTGTTAAATCCATCAGGATTTTATTTTTGTCAGCATTGGTATATTTTTGTAGATTATATTTATAATTATTGACATATTTTTGAATTGTCATTTGTGGCAATATTCAAAAAATTGTTTTATCGGCATTTAACACTCTGCAGAGATTTTTTTTGGTCGATTGTGTTTAATATCTGGCACGAAGGGAGTACTTTGTTGGGCCATTTGGGGGGGGGAATCCATCGACCGCCATACGCTGTCACATATCCATCGGGCCCGCTCATCATTGACTATCTACCATTTGGCTTCCACCAACCAACACCCTTCACTCACCAGACTCCTTGCCATGGTTGTTCTATCACCCCTTGCCACTAGTCACCTTGCCAATTGAGGGCTCCACCAAGCATCCTGCAGTGCCACCAATAGGTCCGCTCCACCCAGCCTCTGCGCTGCCCCACCACCACCTTTGGTGGTGCTCTTTTTTTTGCCTCAAATAATGCCACAGTCATATCAGTGATCGAGTCCTAGGACCTGGGGGGCTAATTTTTTGCACCTTGTTAGACTACAAATTGCCTCATCTAGGAAGTTTTTTAATTTTATCATAACTTTCACTGATGGTATCAAAATTTAGCAAATGAGATACTGTCAGAAAGAGAATTTCCTCTAGTTTCCAATGGTCACATCTGTTTAACAAAAAATTTCTGCCATGAAAATCTACACTCAATTGAAGTCAAAACCCTAATTTGGACATAAAGGCTCATATCTTCTCATTAGATTGTAAGATTTCGATGATTCTAGTGGAATGAGGAAGGTAATTCAGAGTTTTTTTCATCAGTCCTTTCACTTTGATCAGTTTCAGCTCCAGGTACTCTTGCATTGGTTTTGTTCAATTTGGTGCATTTTTTCAATAACTTGGATATCCTGAAGCTTGGGAAAAGGATTTTTGCATTGGGTGGCATCACTTTAGTTGTATATCATCTTTGGAAGTTTCTATTTGTTGGTGGTCATTTTCTTTGTATTTTGGAGAAATCTCATAGTACATTATGGGGCTTGCATATACTCCTTCTCTAACTATGTTGCACAAGGGTAACTATAAAAAATGTCAAGATGGGATCATCCACCACTCTAATAACTTTCATTGTTGCCACATTTGTATGGTATAGTTCCCCATCCAAGTGAATGTATTCTAAAATTTGCATAGAGTTGTAGTAGGTACACTGTTTTGGAGATCATTTTTGTGCAAGTTGATTGTGATGTTTTGAATGCTATTGATCATTGTGATTGTCTTCATATCCTTTGGACTAAGCTTTGGGAGATATATGGAGATTTAGACACTCCACTATTCCCTGATGGTTATGATTCAGAATGTCATTCCTTAGATTAGGTACCCCATGATGATATTGTTATGCAGGAGGTTGATTGCCTTGAATCTTCTAAAGAGATTGAAAAGGTTTCTTTAGATGCTTCTTATCCATTAGAGACTATTGGTATCCCTCCACATTTAGTGATTCCTTGTCTAGAGTCATTGATTGAGGCTTCCATCATCTCTATTCATCTGGACACATTCAATTTTCCAGACTTGACATCACAGGATGGCTTTGTTTCAGTTATCAATGACTTGGCTACTTCTACAGGTTTGGAGGACATTCTTGAGGGGATATCACTCCTCTATTCAGATCATACTTTGGAGAGTTTTCTAAGTCTCCTCTCAACCTTGATTGGAGATCTATAGACTATCTTGGAGGAACTTGTTTTCTCTTTAGAAATTTCATGTATGAGACTTTTTCCCTCTCATTCCATTTAGGAGTTGGAGTTTCTTTAGCATCTACCATTGGATTTTCTTCTTCCTAGTAGGATACATGTGGTTTTGAAACCTTTGATGCTTTAGAATTCTTTCAGTGGTTTTGAGGAAACTTCATTCTAGGGGGCAATCTAGTCTCCATCACATTCATTGTATCACTGTCTTTGGATCTTGTTCAACACCAGTTTCTACATCGTTTGGATTTGTCACTTTATTCTTTGATTGGGTATGTACCTATGTTGATTGTGGTATCTTCATCTTCATTAGGAAAGGAGACACATGAGTAGTTTTTAGAGACATAATCATCCACATTCATCCTTCCTTCAATTCCTATTCGGAATGGGAAGCATATTAGCACTTGCACTTGGTTTTGTTTCTTATGAAAGGGAAACAAGTTGTTTGTTGACATTGGATCATGTTTTGTCTTTAGACACTTACCATTTTTGTAGGTGATCTCATATTTTGGGGAGGCTGTATAGTCTCTCTATTTCCTCCCTATGGGGGGGCCATTGAATGTATTGTATCCATGTGATGGATGGTGTACTTGGGGGGTATTTGGGAGTCCTCCATCCTTCCCATGCTTTCTCTTTTTTCTGTATTTTCATCTCCTTTTTGGAGAGGGGTTTTGTTCCCACTGGGGTTTCCCCTTTTCTCTAGTTGTGGGAGATTAGCTGCATTTTCATTCTCATGTAAATGGGTACCTAACATGGCCTCGTAGTCGGGACCCATCATCTTTGCATAATCATTTCATTTCCTCCCTAAGTTGCACTTATGGGGGGTGTTAGTGTAATTAATTAATTATTACACTAGCATAAGTTAACTTAGGTCTTGAATTAATTTAGTCCTAGGTTACATTATTAGATAAATCATTAATAGTGGGGTAATTCCCCTTTCCATGTTTTTAGGAGATAAGATTCCGTCTAGAACATGAGTTGTCCTTCTAGAACTTATCTCAACCTTTTATCATTTCCTAGGTAGGGCTCACATGTTGTCACATGTTGTTAAATCATGACACATGGCAACATCATATTGCATCTAGTATATCATTCATGCCTATATATTCAGGGCATTTGTACATTTGTAATCATCTAATATTCTAGATCAATAGAAATCTCTATTTGCATGCCCTTAGTTGCAACACTTTCTATGTGGTTGAATTTCTCTTGGAAAAGGTCCTCTTGAAGGCTACAACTTTAGGGACATTGTGCATCCATCATTTCAATAGATTCAGTGTTGGTGTAGACTTGTTAGTTGGCCTTGTCTGTGGTCACTTGTGCATTGGTGGGGATGCTTTGAGATGAGAGGATGGATGGTGTCGAGTACTTGAATAGTCAGCTATGGGGACCTATAGCGCGTGTATCATGATATCATGGATAGCTTGGATACATAGTCTTGTGTAAGCTTTTGACAGTGATGGTTTTGTGTGCTTGGTTTGGAGATCTTGGTGCTGCTTGGCATTGTTGTCAGATGGACATGTTGTTGTTGTGGACCTAGAGGATTTTTTTAGTTTAGCATATTCTTGGTAATGATGCTTGGAGAGCTCAGTGTCACGATTCAGTGGGAGCTTTAACAGTGACTATGGATTCATCACTTGGTGGAAAATGGTCTTCTTTAGTGTTGTAGATGTTACTAGGAGGGAATCTTAGATCCTTTTGGTGCAGAAGAGTCCTTTCGCATTTGCATGGAAACTATTTGAAGATGTGTAACATCTTAGAACCATGGAGGAATCTGGGAGTCTTTGGTTGAAATGTTGGCGGTGCTTGATAGGTGATGTTGGTTTAGAGTGTTTTTTGTTTCATTTCATGGTATACTCTTGATTGCACATTAGAGTTTTGTCATGATTCATTTTTCTTGAGACCATGGTATCTTCACCTGGAGCATGGGATCTTGTTTTCTATAGGATGGATTCATGGTTTTGTTCATGTTGAGGTATTTGAAGTTGATGTTATGTTGCTTCTGTATAGCTTGTGAGCACAGTGGAGTGGTGGAAGTGCTAGTGCCCTTGACATTTGTAGGATTTGATGCTTGTTTTCTTGACACTAGTGCATATATGCCTTGGATCATTCCTTTTCTTGTGGTGGATAATTGGAACTGTTGACTGAGTTGGTGGAAATCTTGGATGTCATTGTAGGTGTCTTGGTTGGAGCACAAAATCATTGTTTAAGATTCTTGTGTTTGCTTTGAAAGTAGCCAGTAAGTTCTTCGTCAAGTGGGAGAATGTTGAGAAATGTGACTCAAATTTACTGGCTTGATTGAATTCTTGGAGAATTTATGTCACTAATACATTTGACTACAAAATACAATGAAACTGTCTGACGAAATATGTAAAATTCAATGTTCGTCGGGTGCTTGTAAAATTTGATGTGTAATTTCCAATTTTTTGAATGTTTATCCCCAACGTTCGTCGAAATGTTAGCTATTATTTTCGTCGAATTTTTGACAAACATGAAAAATTAAAAAAAAAATTGTGGCCGACATAAAGAAAAGTGAGTTCGCGTCTGATTTATTGCGACAGTGTTTTTCTCTACTTGAGACAGTTTGTGGAGAACTAAGGACGATTTTCTTGGGAAAAATAAAAAATTCAAGAAGATATTGCAGGTTGAGGGGTAGTCATTGTCTTTTAAATTCAGTTGTGAAGAAGATTTGTAGTTCTAGGTTTGAAAATCATATTTTAAAGCAACATCTCATCAGATTTCATTTTTAGAGGTTAAGGGTTTTGAGAATTTCATGTCCAGATTTTTTTGTGTGGAATCACCATAAGATCACAACGGAGGAACAGATTCTTGTGACTGTAATTATGTGATCCATAACTATATTGGTCATGTGGCACAGTTGTGCTATAACAAATGCAGGATGCATTCATGTGTGACCCAAGTTTAATGTGGCTATGTTGTGATAGAAATGGAGGCACTCATATAATATAGTTAATTCAGGTTGTATAATGTAGGTGTCAATCATCATTAGGTGCATTCAGGTTGTCTCAAGTTTAACAGGATAGGATGTAATTATAGCATGATCAAAGAGTGATTATCTCTTGCTGCAATAAAGAGCCTATAACTCTGGTTGATATGCAGAGTGGTTGTGTTATATCAATTATGTAGTGCATTCAAACACAACCCATGTTTAATGGCCTATTCTAGAGAGTGATCAAGATTTTCTAAACCTTATGAATGTTACTTGACATATATTTGCATAATCTAAAATTCCTTCAAAGGCTTTTAAAGTATCAATGTATCCTATATAGGGTTTATAATGATTTATTTTAATTAAATAAATAAATAAATGATGAATTTCCCTATAATTAGAAAATGTGGAGATCTCCTAAATTTTCCCCAGCACACTATCCTCTTTGGCACTATATTCATTACTCCAGCTACTAGGTTTTTGCATGTGACATATTTAATATCTTCATGACCATGGATTTTAAATAGATCTCGGTCTTTGCTTTAATCCTTTTCATGGTAACCTTGAGTTCCATAAATCACCTTCAATCTCTTCTAGAGCATTATCTTAAAGCTGAAGCGCATAGTATGCTGCATATAAAGCAAATTACTTCATTTTCACCATTGTTCCAAACCACCACTCACTACCTTGCTTAAAATGTTGCTCCATAAAGCACAATACCATGTTTTAAAATCATGGTTGCCAGTGATTGACCATTAAGATCACCACTTTCATCATGAAGATACAATGAGATTTTTGTCTTCAAACTCAAGGCATTATGGAAGATAACATTGTGAATTGCTCATAGTACAATTCAATTTTTTCTGCACATTTACTACTTTTGCTAACTTCCTTTAAG